>JAREIS010000178.1:1682500-1862500 GCA_030060385.1 Muscicapa striata striata
TCCTGTCTATCAACACGTGTGTGCTGCTCTCAGCAGGGGCTGATCCTGGCCTGATAAGGGCTGGTTTTCCCTCCCATGGAAGCAAAACTTCCACTGGCACCCAGTGGGGCTCAGACTGGGACACCCTGGAAAAGATTGCCCAGAGAAGCTGTGGCATCCCTGGAAGTGTTCCAGGCCAGGTTGGACAAGGCTTGGAGCTCCCTGGAGTAGTGAAGGTGTCCCTGCCCTGTGAGGATACGACCCTCTGGTGCTCTGGGCACCAACTTTATTGGGTTATCTTCAAAAATGAGTGAAGCAGCTAAGGGTTGCTAAAAGGTTAATTGTTGCAGGAGCACGTCAGTCTCAAAGGCAAGCAGAAAAGCAATGGCAAAAGCACTAACTCTCCCCAGTACAAAGTCTTATTTAGAATCTTCCCAACAAGCTAAAACCACCACCCCTTAACCTATTAGAATTCCAGTTTCTTAACACACAGGTTACATATAGACTATGCATATGACCTACCTTGTTCTATCTGAAAAATGTAAGCAATATTCTTACTCTAACTCTATTGTGTCTAAGCACTGTCTACAACCATGATCCTGGAGCCTCTACTGAAAACATCAGTATGTTTTTCAACCTTCACTAGAACTTGCACTTCTACTTTGACATTTGAACCTTTCACTTACTAAAAGCAGTAGAGCTCATACTAAAACTTACTGACTTACTTATTTATCCTAAAACTTAAACTTACACCTCTACCTTATGTGTGAGTGGCTTAATATACTTCAATCCATCCACAGGCTTGAATTCAATCCCTGCACTCTGATTTCTCCTGACTCACTGACTCCAACACTGCCCATGGCAGGGGGTGGGACTCTGTGACCTTGAAGGTTCCTTCCCACCAAAACCATTCTGGGATTCAGTGACTTGACCCCATTACAGGGCTGGGAAGGACAAGCAGTCAGCTTCAGGGCCTGGATATGAACAAAGAGCAAGGAGTGGGATCCATGGTGGGATTCAAAAATTATCCCATGGTGTTGGGATATGCAGGCTCAGGAGGGTGTTTGTGTCCATCTCCTCCTGGATGAGCCATGAATGTTTCTCTTTGAATGCTTTGTTTTCCTGGCACAACTCCCCAGGGTTTCTGCTCTCAAGGGACAATCCAGGCTCTGCTCCTGCAGAGCACCTTCATGCCTGGGTTTCCCACCAGGCTGCAGCTGAGCACTCATCAGAGCATCTTTGCCTCTGGATGGGCAGGATCAGAGAATCACAGAATACCCTGGATTGGAAGGGACCCACAAGGATCATCAAGTCCAATTCCTGACCCAAGAATCCCACCCTGTGCCTGAGAGCATTGTCCAAATCCTCCTTGAACTCTGGCTGACTTGGTGCCTGGACCACCTCCCCTGGAGAGCCAGGATCTCCTATCCTACCCAAAAATACAACGTTCCCCTGAAAAATCCCAGCCTTTCCTGGGAAAGCTTCCTCAATGAACTGTGCTGGATATGTCAGGGTGGGTGTTTGGGCTCTCACTGTCAGAGGCATCCCTGAGACACCCCCTCTGAGTTCAAAGCATTTCAGCAGTGCAGAAAAGCTGGTTTGGCTCCCAAAATAGCTGCTGCACACGATGCTGCAAATGACAAAGCTCATTATGTGGGTCATGTTCTGGGGCCTAGCTGGCAAATTGCTTTGTGAGAGGAAATCCTGCCTGCCTATGGAATGCCCTTGACCAGCCCTAAACCTGCTTTTCCTGGGCTGGGAAGAGGTGGGAGCACAGACAGACCTGGCTGAGCAGCAGGGAGGTGAGCAGGACTCTCGTCATGAGCATGAGCACAAAACCAGGATGCATTTTGTGGTGCCCTTCTTCTTTCTTTTGTTTACTCTTTTGCTTTGCCAGTGGATTTGGGTCAGTATTTTTATCTTTGTTTCCCTCTTTATTTATTTGTTTGTTTATTTGTTCTCTCTCTCTCTCTTTTTTTTTTTTTTTTTTAACAACAAGAAGATGGGAAAATAAATAAAGCTAACAGAGTGGAGGGCAGAGATTTTTTTTCATTGTGCTCCCTATTTTGGAGACACAGGGATTTTCCAAGCATTGCTTTCATTGATTCAGCCTTGAGGATGAGAGGTGGTTAAAAAAAGCATTATTTCTGCCACTAGAAAAACATGATGGGAAGGTTCTGCACAAGCTTCATCCCAGCTCTGAACCTGACTTGCTTCTATTTATTTTCTCCACCTGAGGAGCAGCAGGATAACCCAGTGGCCTGATCCTGGCTCTGTTGGGACCACTGGATAAATGCCTGTTCCCAATGCTCCTCCAGCATGGAGAGCTTCATGACTTGCCCTGACCCCAACTTTCTAAAGGTCTGAAGCTGCTGCTATGAAAATCCTGGTCTGTGACTAAAAGCAAAGAGCTTTCCTCTGGAGCAGGGGACAAAAGGAGCAGCAACTTCTAGGTAGAAAAGACATAGAGACATAAATAAGGTCTCTGCCAGCCTCTGATTGAAATAGCTGCTTGCAGGGTGTCATCCATGGAATAATTGTTATTTTTCAGCCACATGGCAGCAGCAGCCATGACCTACAAGCTACTTCTGGATCCAAGTCGTGTTTGGGAGGAAGGATCAGGTTTGTTCATGCCAAACCAGTTTAGGGCCCTGTGAAGCAAAACCCCAAAGCAAGAGCTGGAAAATGAAGGCCAAATTTAAGTGCTTTGCTGAGTGGGGCTGGAATATTCCCCCTCACCTACAGGCTTTGAGGACCTCATTTTCTCACCCAGCTAAGGTGGAAGGAAGGTAGTGTGGAAGACAGTCTGGTCCACTTTTGGTGTCAATGTGCTGAAGCAGCCCTGAAGATGAATTTAACCCTTTGTGTTTTGCCAGTGAGATGAGAATGTGCCATGAGAACCCACAAAGGTTGTTCTGAATCCTGGGAATTGGATATCCAGGTGCCTTCAGGGTCAGCAGTGCCTTTGTTTGCCATTCCTGATGTTAGCACTTGGTCCTGTGGGACACCTTGGGCTCTTTCTGGTTAATCACAGCCTTTGTGCAGTCTCCCCTTTGCTGGGGGGAAAAGCTAATGCAGCCCTCACTGTGCTACAGCTGCTGGCTGGGAATTGTCAATAGGTCATAAATAAATCTAGCACTGCACAGGAAAGACAATGAGATTATACATCCTCCTACTACTGCCAATTACAGTAAGAGCAACAATTATAAGGTAGCACTCCTACAGCTACCCCGGGGAGAAAATGAGAGGAAAATGTTCCATTAGCCTAATGAAGAGAGAGTGGTGGAGCTACAGTCAAATTTTCTCACTATTAGCCCTGACTGTGTGCCACTAACACACGAGGGAAGCAGGAGTCATAGGGTAACAATTAAAGTTGCTGGCAATTAACCCCTGCCACGTGCATGCCTCTAATCTGATGAGAAAATTAAAAAGAGGCACGGCTGCATTTTCTCACCGTTAGTCCCCAGAATGCACAAAGTGGCACTTGCAGGTGACAACGAAGGTTTGTCACCTCTGAGGTCTGGGCAGTGCCACGGGCACTGTGGATTTGGTGTTAAAATGCTCCTGGGATGGCTTAAAGCCCCTCTATTTAACACAGAGGAAAGGGTTACTGCTGCATTTCCTCTTTAGCCCGAGGAAAGGATGGAGTGACCCCGGGGAATTCTCTGGTGTCCACCCCTGTGACAGCCCCGGAGGAGAAAAAAGGAGAAAGATCCACTTTGGGAGTAGAAATGGGAAATACAGGAAATATCTTGCTGGATTGACATTGGCAAAAGGACAACCTGGCTGACAACACCCACTGGCCTCATCAAGAGCTGTTTCAGTTCTCCTGGGATGGTTTGGTCAGTGCAGCCCAGCATTTACCAAAGTTTCCTGAATTATTGCTGTTTCCAGGACTTTTTAAGGGAAGAGAAATACTGATATCTTGAAAACCTGCCCAGAGCAAGCATTAGGTATACTGATGTTTGATGGTGGCTCCTGAGGTATGTTGCAAATCCACAGATCAATTTTCAGATCAAAAGTTCTGGGCTAAAATTCCAAATCCACACTAGCATGGACCCAGGCCTGCTCTTCAAATTCCTCATTTCTGCTGCTGCCACTGTGTCAAGTGAATATTAGCTTGAGGATCACAGTCAGGAGCCAGATTGGCATCTGGCTGGGGGATTTGGCCTGGGATGGGAATTGGCTTTATTTCCACACCCCATAAAATGTGAGAAGGGAAAAATCTGTTTTCGGACCTCACACAGACTCGTGGTGTTGGAGTAAAGGCTGCTCAGGCTGTAACAGAATTATCCTCAAAAAGCCCCTCTGTAGGGGATGTCAGGACCTTCTTGGGATCACTTACAGATCCTTCCCTCAGGGGAACAGCAGCCATGCCTTTACCAAGGGCTCCTGGCCAGGCAGCTTTGGTCTGGAAGCCACATCCTGGAGCAGGAGCAGGAATTAACCCTGGTATTGCTATGAGGTTATGGGGTCTGCCCCTGTTCCATCTGTGCAGGACTATTGCACTTGCCCCACGCCCCAGGAGGGTTTGTGGCACCTTCCCAAAAGGTGGCAGAGATTTTTGAGCTGGGAGGATCAGCTGGGCCATCCCATCTCTGCCATAGGAGGGGTTGTGAAGGCAGGAGAAGGATCCCCTTGTGCTTTGTCACTGTCTGAGGGGTCTCCTGAGCCTGAGATCCCCACAGCAGGACATTTAGGTGGTTTAAAGTTCAGGTTTTCCCAGCTGGTCACTGAAGAAGATGCAGGAGGTGTTTTCTGAGGTTTCCAGGGTTGTTTATTGTTTCTTATCTAAGAAATTCTTTCTCTAACTTACAGCGCTCTGTTCAGCCAGAGATTCAAGGCATGCTGCCTGCCCTTGGGGCAGGACTTATCTTTTATACTATAAATTATGTACCTAATGTTTACAATTATTTTCCAATACAGGACCTTTATTACATTGTCCAACCTTGTCCCAGACCAATGCAGTCATGCCATCCTAACACTAAGATGGATGGCATGAAGAAAGAAAAGACATACCACACCCAAAATCCTCCATCTTAACCTTAAACTCTCTAATATAAACAATTCTAAAAATTCACTTTTCTACCTTCTAACAATCTAATTTATACTCTACTTATTTTTTGTGACTTGTAATTCTTCCTGCAATGTTGGCAATTTTTTCCAGGGATTTAAATCCAGTCCCCAGGGGTCCTGGGCACTCTGCCAGGGCCTCTGAGACCCCTGCCCAGAGGGTCTCGAGGCATCCAGGAAAGCCAGGGGAGCACTCTGGACTCCCACAGTGCTTGAGCTGGGCATGGTTCCCAAGCAGTCCTGGGTCCCTGGAGTGTCCCTGTGGGACCCTGGGCACAGGCTGGGGCACTGCAGCTCCAGCCTCTTCCTCTCCAGGCTGGGGTACCCACCCTGAGATGGCTCCTGCCTTGTCATTCTGGGGAGCAGCCATGGACTAAGCTCTGCTAATTCCCTTGTACAGCTTTAGATCATCCTCCCCCAAGCTGCACTGGACCACACTTTCCCTAACTTGCTCAGCAAAAGGGCAAAAAGCAGTTTTGCCATGCCTCCATCCCTCTCCTTGCCTTCTTTCCCACTGTGAGCTCTCTGAGATACCCATCACTGGCACAGATTTACTTTATTTTCAGTAAAAATAAAAAACTCTTTTCTGAGTTTCGAAGAGAACTTGGCATCCATTTCTTTGTGTGACATTGGGAATGAGAAGCAGGGTGGGAGACTCAAAGCCAGCAGAGAGGTTTGGAAGCACAAAGGAATGATGGCTAAATCCTAATTACCTGCTCAGAGAGACTGTCCCAGCACAGCCCCTGGATGATTTGTTGCCAGAGTGATGCTGGGGCAGGAGGGAGCTGGGGGAGGAAGATGATGGCTCTGAGACCACCTTGAACTCTCCAGAGAATCCTTTCCATGAGTTAGAGGTGGTGGGGCTAAAAACTTCACTGCTCTGAGTGATTTGTGTAGTAATTTCAGAGCTGACATGCACTACATGGCAAATCTGATTTCCACTTTTAGCCCTGTTAAGAGATAAGGAGCAGTGATTATTATAATTACGATGTGGTTACTTTATTGGTTAAATTAACATTTCGTTGTTGGGGTTGCTGTGCAATATACAATATTATTTTACCTACTGTGCCTTCAAAGTCATCTTGTCACAGCAACAGCATGGCAGCATGGAAAAAGCCTTTTAACAAGTAGGTAAATACATGCCTTTGGGGGAGGCAGAGCGATAATTATGTCAGCTTCAATACATTTGACAGTGGAAAAAAAAAAGCTAAAAATAAGTTGAATCAAAAATGAGAGAAAATATTGAATGCTTGAAATAAGGCTGAAATGAAAAAGATGCAAAATATTTGATACAGTGGCCTTGCTCTTTGGATTAGGTGTCAGTAGTCCAACTACTCAGAGTGCTGGGTTGCTTTAGGTTTTCAAGGGTGTGTAAAGGAATCCTACAGTAAAGTAGAATTTTTTACAGTGTAAAGCCCTTCTCTGGGGATAAAGGGAGATTTATTGCAAATCCCACCTGGAACTGAACAGGTATAGAATCACAGAGTGGTTTGGGCAGGGACACCTTCCACTATCCCAGGCTGCTCCAATCCCATCCAGTCTGGCCTTGGACACTTCCAGGGATCCAGGGGCAGCCACAGCTTCTCTGGGCACCCTGTGTCTCACCACCCTCACAGGGAGGAATTTGTTCTGTATATTTGACTTAAATTCCCCCTCTTTCAGTCTTAACCCATTCCTCCTTGTCCTATCACTACAGTTCCTGGCAGGGATCCCTCTCCAGTGAGCTCATTTGGTTCCATCAATAAAAGAAAACCAGGAGACATCTTTCCTTTCCATCCTTTCTTAGTGCATGATGATGCTCTAAGTTTTCCTGCAGAATCCAATGTAGCAGGGCAGAGACAGGAGTAGATTTTTGCTTGAGCAGATTGTTTAAGGTGAGGCTTTTGTGGAATTTGATGGCAGCGTGTGTCAGATGCAAAGCAAAGATGGGGAAGAGGTGACATGGGAGGGAAATGACACAAAGGATGTTTCAGGGAAGTTTTGGGCTTTCAGGAGGAAAACAAAGCAAAATCTCCTTGTAGGTGTATGAGTCTTGCAGCAGAAGCTTTGCTGGCCAGAGTGGCCTCATTGCAACTCAAGCTGGTGCAGCTTTGGAGCTCAGATGGATTTTGGTCATGATCCAAGGGCTGGCTGAGTGTGGCAGCACCCCCAGCACGGGCTGGAGGTGTTATGGCTCATTCTTTGCTTCCTGGGAAGAGCCAAGGGGAACACCCAGTGTTGGCTGCAGGGCTCACCTTGGGGTTTTCTCTCCTGCCTCTTCTGGAGTGTGGGGCAGGAGAGATTTTGTGGCCCATGGAATGCTGCAGTTTGGGATCTACAGGCAAAAGGTCACCCTCAAAAAGCTCTTGCTTTTCTAGAGAGAGGTGGCCAAGAGCAGCCAGCACACAAATCCTACCCTGGGACCAACACTCTCCTTGCTGATGGTTTCTCTGTTCTTTCCTTACTCTGCCCCCAGGTACCAAGGGGAAGAGAAGGAAACCACAAAAAATAGAGAAATTCTTTCTGTGAACAAACACTCCCTCAGCTTCCCAATTATTTCAATTATTTCCCAAATAATTGATAAGGACAGGGCTGGGTTTGAGGTTGTTACTGCAGAAAGCATCAACACCAGCCCTGCTCTCTGCTGTGTGCCTGTCCCAGGAGAGCCAGGAGGAGGCTGCCAAAGGGACTGTCCCCTTGTAGCAGCTGTCCCAAGGTTTTTAGGGCAGGGTCCTGGGGATGGGACACCCCCAGACACAGGAGCCTCCATGGGACCAGCACTGCCATGAGAGAGAGCAACTTGATCACTGTGATTGTTATTCCAGTTCAAACCATTCACTTGGGTCCCAGCTGGGTGTTTTCCCTTTTCTTTTCCCCAGCATTTTTGCTACAGGTACATTGGTGCTTTTTTATCTATAAAATAAACTCTGGGGCACAGTTCAGAAAGAAAATGTCTCATGGTGTTCTTGAGATTTCCTGCTCAAGTCCATTACCCCAGCAGACATTCCTCTCCCTCTCCTTCTCCACAGCTCATTGAAAGTCAAAAAGGTTCAGTGGAAATTGCAGCTGTGAACTTGGAATTATTCTTTTTACAAACTAATGAGTTTCTTATGATTATGGGGCTACACAACCACACAGAATTAAACAATGCCCACACACAAATTTACATCTGTACAAAACATTGACTGGACATTTTGAATGAATTATTTGCTGCGTGCCCTGGTCTCCATGAAGGAAAGCAGCAGGACTTTTGCATGAAGCACATGGCAAGTCAGGCATATACATAAAATGACATTATGTTTGAAGAGAACTTAATTTGGAATCACAAAAATCCCCCATAATGTGTTCTTTCCTTGAAAGGAGTCCTCAGGGACAAAAGCTTTCTCCTGAGGGTAATCTTCAAAATCTGACCATCCTTTCCTTAGGCTAGGAGGAGGAAATATGGATTTTATTGACTTTTTTCCCCCACAATAAAATGCTTGTTCCCACTACTCTCCTCTCCAAGCAGTGCAGCCCATCCCGAGCGCCGAAGATGAGACTAATCTACCTCCAACACACCAATAAATAAAATGTAAATGTTTGTCATAAGAATGCCCCCATTGTCAGCACCATCCCAGGATTTTCCAACCTTTGACTCCCAGCAGTGACCGGCTGAGTAGCAACAGCCGAGTGCTGAAAGAATTTTTCAACAGCAATTTGCTTGTTCCAATTTGCTTTTCAGGGCTGCTGCTCAGGATTGCTGGCCAGGGCTGTAAAAGGATCTCGCCCTATTAATTTGGCCCAGCTTCCCCTCTTGTTCTGGCCATATTCAGTTTCTCTGGGAGTTCCAGTGAGTAAGTTAATTGAATTGGAAGTGCCACCAGGCGCTGGCCGGCGGATCTATGGTTTCATGTAGGAAAAGCGGCCGCAGAAACAGATACGGGCACCTGTTGAGGAGGTGAAGAAAAGTCTGGAGATGATTTATTCCCATGGCAATAGCCCCCAGTTCTGCTGTCAGACTGCCCAGACAATACAGCTCCCTTCATCTGGCACTGTTCATTCCCTGAGCAGGGCTGATGTGTTGGAGCAGGGGTTGGGAGTGCAGGGATTTTGTAGGAATGGGCTGATGTTTGCCCCATTCTGCTTCTTCTCTCTGTGGCTCCAAGCCAGATGTGTCTATTTTAGCAATGCAAAGTGTTATTTTTCCTAGTTGCCCAGTCTGCAATCCCAGTTCATCCTCTGGTATCAATAAACACAACCAGCCTGACAGTGATTCCACTGGCACTCAGTAAAGCTCAGGGGTAAGTGTGGACAGACTTTTTCTGCCAGCGAGTAGGAAAATGGAAGCAAAAATCAGTTCATGATTGCTATTGCTCTTTTAGTGAGATTTAGGGATGAAAGGTGCATAATATTGCACTCCCAAGTCTTGAAATTGGGGAAATTCTTCTGAAAACTGGAAGAAACCTTGGAGAAGTCCTGCCAGTGGCAAAGTGATTCTGCAGAAATTCGTGGATATAATCTTGAGTCTTATTTCTAAGCTTTGTTCAGATTGTTGTAGCCACCAGAGGTTTCCCCAGAGTGAGGCACCTCAGCTCACCTGGGCCATCCCAGGGAGCTGCTGTGGCCTGGATGAGGCTGGATCTGCTCCAGGCTCAGAGGGGACAGGAGCTGCTGTGGCACCAGGCTGAGAATGACCCTAAATTCTTGCAAAGGCCAAGCTGTGACAACAAAGTGATTCCCCATTTCTCCCATCCCCAAAATGAAGCCAAATTCTGAGGAAATGTCTGCCTGGATGAGGAATACATGACAGAATAAAATAAAAATGGGTGAGGATGAGGGTGGCTGAGTGGAAGGAGCCAAGTGAAGATGTTTGCAGTGCTCACACCATGGAAGGCTGCAGCAAACCAATCACACCAGTGAATCAGAGCATTATAGGAAAGGAGATTAAAGCTCATCCAGTTCCAGCCCTGCCATGGCAGGGACACCTTTCCCTATCCCAGGTTGCTCCAAGCCCCATCCAACCTGGCCTTGGACAATTCCAGGGATGGGGCAGCCACAGCTTCTCTAGAAACCTGTGACAGGGTTTCACCATCCTGAAAGGGAAGAATTTCTTCCCAATATCCCATTCAACCCTGCCCTCTGCCAGTTTGAATCCACACTCTCTCCCTGTCACTCCAGATCCTCTATAAAATGTCCTGCACCTTCAAAAAAAGTGACCCAGTGACCTTCAGAGAGCCTGATGGTGGCAGAACATCAGCCAGGAGGCCTGAATCCAGCTGGTTACAAGTTCTTTTAAAGCTAAACAGTCCAATAAAGAGCTAACACCTATATTATTTACACTTTTGACCCAATAACCAAGCCTCTGTAACCCACAGTGCAGCACTAACTATCTAACCAAAAACTATTACCTGAAATCACAAAGAAAAAAGACAAAGACAACACTTCAAATTCTCCATCTTGTCCCATACCTATTATTATATTCTAAAAACTTCAAATTTAAAACTCTTCACCGTATGAAAGCACACAGTTCTATTTAACTACACACCAGTGAATTTAACTCCATCACTCAAATTTGGAAGTTTTCAGGTCAAAAGGAAGGTCTCAGGTCAAAAGCAGTGTTCTGCAGGGGGTCAGTGTCAGAAAGCACAGGAAGTTTAAAACTCCCAGGTTTTTGGGATCCAGCAAGAACCCAAACTTCCAGAAATCAATGTCAGCTCCGGCTCCATCCCTGCCTGGGCTGCAGCGCTGGTTTGGTGCCACCACAGGGGGGCAGGAACGGCCTTTGGAGAACATCGGGATTTCCATTCCCAGGAAATCTGGAGCGAGCCAAGCTCTGCCTCTGCTGATCCATCCCTGCCCTTTATGGAAATTGGGAGGTTGACCTGCTGCACACTGCATTTAAAGCAGAGGTGGTTTGGGGCCTTCTCCTCTGGAAATACTGCTGGAAAAGAGAAATTATCCACATTTCAGAGATGCTGGAAATGCCTTCTGGTTCTGAACAAAACCCTGTTTATTCAGCAATTAACCATCAGATTCCTATAAATAAGTAGCCAATAGTTTTTAAACGTAATCAGCATAGGATATCATCCTATATTACTTATTTGATGAAAATTTTTTATAGCTCAATTTGGGAAAAGCAGCCAACAAAACTGATAAATGCCATTCAGCTGTTTTGCCATACTTTCCATCTTATTTATGTACTATATATGTATTTATTGTATAGACATGAACACAGACACAAATATCACAAAGAAACAACACCCCCTCCCCACTTTCCTTTTTGCTCAAAACAGGAGTGGACATTTTCCGAATCTCAAACAGATACAACCCAATTTTCTAAATAATTTAACATAAATTAAATTTTCTAAAATTATTTCCCAGATAATTTAATTTAACTAAACCAAGTCATCAATTATCAGTCTCTGATGAGGCACTAGAGAGACCAGCATGGGTTTTGTGGCTTTTTGCTTTGACTGTTTGCAGTCCCCCTGTATTTATTATTCAGACAAGAATTTGGGCTTATTTTCAAATATAAATTTCTCTCCCTCATTGGCTCATTGCAGAATTTATATAAATAAAGCAAATATAGAAAATACTTTTAAACCCTCCCATCTTTTTTTTTTTTCCTGGCTTGTAAGTGGGTAAACTTCCCTTGGAAAGCACATGTAACATTATATTTGCTGGAAAGACCCTAAAGCCTTATGGGCTATCACGTTACTCCAGAGCCTGGCATTTCTTAAAAGGGATTTCTTTCTGAAAGCCACTACACTGTGATGGCTCTTGAGAAGCTGTTACTGTCTCGAGTGCAAATCCTTCTTAGTTTGTGTATTATTGACCTGATCAAGTGTGATGGGGGCCTTCGATGAGCCTTGGGGGGGGATTTTCAGGCTGCGGAATCTCACGAGGAAATTTTCATTGGAAATTAAAATTTCTCTGCCCGTGGCTGGCAGGGGGGTGGAACTGGGTGATCTTTAAGGTCTCTCCCAACCCAAACCCAAATTCCAGGATTCTGTGATTCTATAAAATGGGAATAAACGAGGAAGGGATGCAGCTGGGGTGGGGGGGACCCCAGGGCAGGCTCCAGATCCTTCACACCAAGGTGCTCAAGCTGCAGAGCAGCTTTTTAAAAATTCCAATTATTTCACACAAGGGAGTAAAAAAATAACAACAGAGATGAAGGATGCTTTATAGTTTGCCCATGGAGTGGAGAAATACCCAAACACAGCCCCAATTCTGCAAGGACTTACGAGCACAGTTGTGCTTTAGGAGGTTGATTTTAACAGATTCTACAGACAAGGAATTTGTTTAAGCAACTGCCTGATATCTCAGGATGGGTAAAACTCCTAAAAGTGGAATATGATAATTTTCCTTCCCTCTCTCAGCTCTATTTACACACAAACAAACCCCCTAAAATCAGCGAGTTCTGAGTGGAAATCCCAGCAGCCACTTTCACCACGGGGAGAATCCCACAAATGATATTGTTCCGCCTTTCCCCTCGGACAGGGAAATGCAGCTTTGTGCCCAATCCTGTAATCAGCTTCTCAGGGGCTGACCCAGCTAAGCCCTGGATCAGGACCGTGCTCCAGCGTTTTTTGGAGTTGATGCTGCTACAAAATGATGTCATAATTCAGCAAAAAGGGAAAACATATCGGCGAATGAGTAAGCAGATTGAAAAATGCTTTATTTCAGATGTCAGGCAGCTATGGAGCAGTTGCCTGAATTTTTATTTATTTATTTTTTTTATTTTAGGGGATGATTCTGTCATTGCAGTGATGTATTTTCATTCATGAATAGGTTTTGGCACAAAAATTTTACACTAAACCTGCTGGAGTTATAAATATCCAGCCATATAAACCTGTCCCCAAATGATCCCAATGAGCCCCAGGAATGGCAGCAGGCAAGACCTGGTGTTCCTAAGACAAAGCTCAAATAAAAATAGGGATCCTCATAAACAGCCCTCCAGTTAAAAAGGAGATGTTTTAGGTTTTTTTTCAAGAATTACATCATAAATTCCAACAAATCAGGTTTAGGAGTTATTGAAAGTGAGATTGATCCATCTCTCAGCTAAACTTTCTTGTTGTGACGTAATTTGGGTGGTTAGTGCTATTATCAGTTTTTAAAATATATGTGTTTATAATATATGTAATATTCATTTTTATATTATATATATTATTTATATTATATATGAATAAATATTTAAACTCGCAGGGGAAGTGCAAAAGGGATTTTTTAGGAAAAATGAAGAAATAATAGCTGAAAATTGGGAAATACCCTCTTTCCCCAAAAGCAAAGGTCTTTTCCACAGTGCCACGTGCTGATCTGAAATAAAGAGGCAGCTCTGGAAGGGTGAAAACCTGGCTGGAAGCGGGGTCAGAACAAAACCACCCCCAGGAGTGGGAATATCTCGGGTCGGGAGCTGGTGCCTGGTCAGGAGCGAGCCCCACTTGGAATTCAATTGACTTTCTAACTCGGGAGACAGGACTTTCCATCTTCAAATACTGGGAATAGATTGCATTCCTGGCCCTTCCCTTTGAACGGCTGGGGAGAATAAACGCCCAGCCCGGCCGCGTTCTGGTGATCTCCCTAATCTCGGTTGCACTTTGTCAGGACGAGGTAACTGGTAGTTAAGTGAAATACCTTAGATCAAAGGGGGATTAATCGCCAACTGAATCCTTGCTGAATAAACCTGTCATTCAAGAAAATTATTTCCACTGAACTTAGCAGAGGATTGAAGGTATTTGCATAACAGGGACCCCACCGTACTTCAGCCAGGTTAAAAGGTTCAGAATTCAGGCAGTGTTTAGCTTTTTGGCTCCTTTTCCTTTCAGCGGCCCTGTACAATGGTTTTTAATCTGATAATGCAGCTAACTATCTAAATGATGTCAGAACAGGAAAGTATTGCAAAGTTTGGCTGAGCGATGGATCAATTTCACTTTCAGTAACTCCTAAATCTGATTTGTTGGAATTTAAGATGTAATCCTAAAAAAAAAAAAAAAAAAAAAAAAAAAAAAAAAAAAAAAAAAAAAAAAAAAGAAGAAAAGAAGTCTGTTTAAACTGGAGGGCTGTTTATTAGCATCCTTTTTTTATTTGACCTTTGTCTTAGGATCACCAGGTGTCGCCTGCTGCCGTTCCTGGGGCTCTTTGGGATCGTTTTGGGCAGGTTTTGACCATCAGTGATGTCCATGGATCCATGTGCCAAAGATCAGGTGAATCTGGGCAAACACACAAATATATTTGCAAGCTTTTTGTTTTGTTTTGTTTTGTTTTTTTCCTTTCCAAGCCCATCTTTCCAAGGTCACACTGAATTTGAATGTAAGTGAGAGGAAGATAATTAAATAACAACACCCAAAAGGCTCCTGCCATTTTCTAGGATCAGCCCTTGGAGGAGATTTAAGCACCACAGCCTTGCTCAGGGTTTGTTATGGGGTTGTGGCAATAATTTTAAACCTCACGAATTATCCTTGTTTTATGGCAGCTGCTTTTGGTTTGACTTTTCATTGGGAATTCACTTATCCAAGAGTGAAGAGGGGTCCTTCCAGGACTAGAAGGCAATGGCTTCTTAATCTGTGCTATAAAAATTGGGAAAAACTGTTAATATACATATATATTTCTGAGGAATGCTTTATACCATCTCCCTCCCCAGCCTTCCTGGGGTTCATTTGCAAGAGCTTCCACCTCTCCTTTCTTTGGGCCATGTGGAATGATGTCAGGCTACATGGAGGACGTCAGGTTTCATAATCAGATTTTGACAATAAATGGAATTTAGGCACTTCTGCATCCAGCCCGAGCCCGACACCATTCATATTCTTTCGGTGGGCGCAGTTCATATTCATCACAAACTCAAAGCATCTTTCAAGTTAAAAAAATCACAAAGAATGGTTATCAAAGAAAATGAATAAAATCCATATTGAGATAATTTTTTAGAAAATGATTGAAGTTTTAACCCAAGAAAGGACTCTTAGAGTTTCTTATAGCTTAGAATAAGAACATGTCAATCACGATTAAGCTTCTGGAATTGGAATCCCTTTGAAATGCAGCTGTTTCTTCTTTAATTGTGGCAGCGGACTCAAAAGAAAAGAAAGGTCCAGCCTTAAAGATGAGTAAGGAATACAAAATAGCTCAGGATTAGTTGTGGAGTTCAAAGGTCGCTAATTACACTAAGGAGTTCCCAGACACAGGGAAAACATTAAACAGGTCACCTACCAAACGGGAAACAGACTTTGACTTCAAAAAAAATAAAGAAAAAGGGAAAAGAAAGGTCCTGAAGAGATAGGTTTCTAGAGAAAATCAAAAGCAACCAGCTGATCTCATTGGGGAGAAAATGGGTTGGGTTTAGTTCTCTGCTGTTACGTCTCTACAAATGGCATCAGGCTTTCAAAATTTATCTAGAGCTCGACCAGGTTTCTTGGAGGCCTTGTACAAGCAAGAAGGAGAAAAGGGGGCAGGCCTGTGGCTTAAAAGATCAGATTTTCAGTTGCACTGTGGGTCAGGAGTCCTTAGGAAAAAAGCATCCCTGAGGGTTGAGAGCCCCTTGTAGAATTTGGCTTGACTTGTTGAGGGTGTGGCATCCTGGGGGACAGGTGCATCTTTAATGGGAATTCCTTAGAGAGCCCTCGGCCCCTTTGAGGACTGAGGTTTGGCTGGGGGGAGCCATGGGCCATCCCAAGCCCTGGGAGAAGCATAGCTCCTCTCTTTTCCAGCTCCTCCCTGGCCCCCTTGTCCTGGGATGGAGTGGTGGCACTGCTGTCCTCCCACACACACAGCACTTCATTTCCAGGGGTGCTGGTTTCCTTGGAAAGCCTCCTGGGAATGCTGGCTGGGTGTCCTGTCTGCTGCAGGGCTGCACAAAGCAACAGCCCCCTGGTCCTTTGGATCTGGGTGTGGGTGGAGAGAGACAGTGCTTTAATGCCAGCCTGCTCACAAGAGAGACCATCCCCATTTTTAGGGGAAAAGAGCCTTTTTTTCTCTCAGGTCCTGCTCCCATGTATGAATTACCCCCTTACTGAATTACCACCTCATTGCTGCAAAAATCAGCAGATTGGTGCATCTTAGGTTAGGTGCATTAGGTGCATCTTAGGGCAACATGAGATTTGTGTCCAGGGGAGTCACAGAGTTAAGTGTCTGTTCCCTGCACCTGAATTGTTGTATTGGGTTTGTGTGGCCAGATTTTGGTAGCAAGAGGGGAATACAGGCATGGGGATGAAATTTAGAAGCAGCTCCAAGGTGTCCCTGTGGGATTCCCACTGGCAGCCATACAGAGCTGCAGCAGCTCTTCCAGGGAAACTTGCACTTCCCAAACTGGGATCCACAAAATTCTCATCTAATGTCTCATTTGGGATTGAGGGCTGCAGGGATTTCCTGCCATGGTGCTCTCAGGATTCATTCAGCTTTGTGTGGGCTTGGTTTTCCACGCTGTAAAATGGAAGTACCTTTTATTTTGTCTGTCCCTCAAGGATGAGAGAACAGGGAGGTGGTGGTGAGGGAGTCAGCAGAAGTAGTGAGGGACAAACATGGACTGACAAATTCTCTCCTGGCTTACATCTCAGCAGGGCTTGTACAAACAGGACAAAGTCTGGCCAATTCCTAGGACAGCAAGAATAAACAGAGGACAACCATGGAATGTTTAATGCCTTGTTGTTTTAGTGTTTACTGGTAACAAATGGCCACACAGAAAAAAACAGTGAAAAAATGCAGAGGTGGGAAGGGCTGAATAATGTGAAAAAAGTGACTTCCAAATTATCTGAAGGAACAGGATTTGCCCCAGAGTTCTTGAGGAACTGACATAAACCATCTTGGAGCTGTCACCAAATACTTTGGTGGGAGGAAAGGGCTTCCAGAAAATTGGAAAACCATCAAATCACTGAGTAGTAATCAGTGACAGATTTGACAACATGGAACTGTGTTAGGGGGCTCATTCCCTTCTCTGGTAAGAGGAACAGGAATTCCAGCTTCTCAGCCTCTGGGAACCTCAGTGCAAATTCCCCATTACCTTCCACACCTTTCCACAACTGTTAAACAAAACAGTTGGGCTCTAAAACATGAGGGCTCCCCAACACCCCTGGATTTGGAAATCTCAGCCATTTTTGCCATACTTAGGGAGTTATACATGGATTTTGCATTATTTTAATTTCTTAGAGGTCTGTTACACCAATTCTCATTGCCAATTAATGTTCAGTCTCACCTCAAAAGCTTTGATAGCGTGTATTTGCTTTAAATTAATTTTAATTGCTCTTTCTTACATTACTCCCAAATTTTAATGAAATGAAACAAATTAATTTCACTAATGAAGTGAGTTCCATATTAATTCCTTAATAGTTATACTCAGTTTGTTTTGTTTTTTTTTAGGGGGAGCGAATGTCAGGTTTGCAACCCATTGTTTAAGTCTTTACATTGTTTTCAGTTCTTTGCATCTTAGTTTTCTTCTGGCCCTCTGAAACACAATACAAAGTCTGGAGAACTCTTTGGCCACTTCTTTTGGAAAGTCTTTGTGCAAAGTGACCTTCACAAAGATCTCATAATCTATGCCTGTGACAAAATTATAAATAGAAGCACTTCAAGCAGCAAATGCTCTGGTAGAAGAAACAGCACTCTGTACCAAAATAAAGTTTTTGGGTTTTTTCCCTTTAACATATTTTTAAAGAAACTCTTGTATTAAAAACTTGTTTATTTTATTGAAGGGCTAAAAGAATGCCACTGAACTTGATCACCCACCAGAACCTCTGTTAGGTACCAGCTCTGCCCTGGGAGTCCTCAGGCTCACCTGAGCTCTACATCAGATCTTCCTGATTCAGGTTTTGAAGGGCTTTTCTCCTTTCATAAAACAGGACAAGTGGTCAGAGCACATAAAGAAATTATCTGGGCAACTACAGAGGGAACAGAGAAACACAGAAAGGTTCAGTCATTTGTAGCTCCTTGAACTCTTCAGTGTTACCCACCCAGTGTCCCCTCATATAGTGAGTTTACAAAGATGAGTTTACTACTTTCCTACCTTCTGAATATTTATCAAGGATCCGTGGACCCTTCCCAAAGGCCAGGAGAAGCTCTTTGGCTTCTCCCCCAGTGTGGGTGTCCCACAGGGGCTGCACAATGCTGGGTGAAGCTGTGTGCACACCTTTAACCTGGTGTGTTTTGCTGCCTTCCCCATTCCTGGTGCTTTCCAAGGCAGGGTGTGCTGCACACTCACATCTGCAGAGATCTCAGCCACTCTCAAGAAAGGCAGACAGGGCTCCTTCCCCTGCTTTTCTCACTACAGAGCTGTCCCTGACTGCAGCACTGTAGCAATTATGGAGCAAACCTTGATAACTCAAAACAGGTGATGGCTGATGTGAGGTTGTGAAAAACTGCTCAGGGCTAGAGGGAAACATCACCTGCCCCCTCCCTCCCTCCAAACCTGCCCTATGGGTGTGTGCACAGCAGTTCATATACCCAATCCATAATTTCAATTCACAGCTTCTGTAAAATAAATGGCATTTTTAGTTCAGCTAAGCCAGAGCCTTCCCTTCCCGAGCACCACAACTCCCCTAACCATGGGAGTCAGAGACATGGGCTAGAGGGAAACACAAAAGATCAGGATTTAGAAGAATGCTCTTCTATTAAGTGCAAAGGGTCTCCTAAGATACCATGAATTTAGGCAGTGCCACTGCTTCCCAGAATTTACTGAGGAGGATTTGAGTAAGAAAATCCACTCCTGCAGAGGCTGCTGTGCAGAGCAGAGCTCCCACCTTTCTCATGGGTAGGAAGTCAAACACCATGGCCTGGTGTCCAGAAGAGGCTCTAATCCCTTCCAGCAGAGAGCTTCTCTTCCCACTCACACCCTGGTGTCCAGGCATGTGGACAACTCCAGCAGGGAGGGGCTGGGCCCTGGAAATCACAAACTCACCTTTTGCTGTTGAACAAAACAGACTCTTCACCTGTGGGAAACAGGGCACAGAGCATAGTAGCTCTGTTTTCTAAGTTTGCACAGCACTTTCAGCTCAACAGCATTTCACAAGAATGAATCCACCCACCAGAACATTTAACCAACCCATTAGATTATTCTATCAAAGTATTTTTCAGATTATAGCTTAAAACTCCCTTCCTGGCACAATCCCTGATCTGATTTACCCCACAGAGCACAGTGAATCAGGAGGCAGGGCAGGAGCAGCTCTATTAGGACTCAGCATCCTCTGATTTTGTGCTGCTCTCCAGGTCCTGGCACCTCCTCACCACCCCTTTAGAATCTGCACATTTCCTGATAACTCTCCTAAAGTCCAGTTCCTGTGTTCCTGCAGATCTCAGAATCAGGTTGGAATTTGTAAATTGAGACTTTTCCTACCTACTTTTCCAGGAAAAACAGCTCAGTGTTGGTTTCTGGAACCTCCAGCAAACTTAGCTGATTTTGCCTCCTCAGAACCAGTCTTGTGAGCTGAAAACTCAGTTCATACCTCTGCCTTCAGAGCAGTTCACAGGCATGTGTGCAAGGGAATCACCACTTCTGCTGGCAGAGACAATAAAGATTCCTTAATTAAAATTGCCTCCACTTTCAGAAGTGCTGCTCATATTCCTCCTCTTGAAAATCCTTGTAAATTATTGACTGGTGTGGATTCTGTACACATCTTGTAAAAATAATAGAACTTCTGCTTTGAACCGTTCTCTGAATTTGGAGTTTGATGAGATTCTTGTGACTTCATGACAGGAATAAGATTCCCATCCTGCAATGGGAAACCAGTGAAGTAACTGGGAGTAACTGGGAATCTCAATGTCTGTACCTCTAACACCTGGGACATATTTTGTACCAAAGTTAGAAGGGAAAGTAAAACCAGCCACAGCAAGGACATTTCAAATTGTCCTCTCTAGGCTGTCATGACTCAACACTTTAAATCCAACTCATGTTTTTCAGACAAGTGACCTCTTGTTTTTCACCAACAAAAATTTTTATGAACACATAGGAAGTAAAAGTGCTGAAGAATATTTATTTTACTGTATCACAACATAAATCTCATTAACACTGTGCTCTGTATAAATACAAATATTATTCCCAAATACATTAGTCAAGTAAGGGCTTGTACACCATAGGTGCTGGTGCTTTGGAATTCCAGATGTAGTAATCAGAAGAAATCAGTTCCCGGGCTGAAGGGAAAAAACAGGTAAGAAAAATAAGCATTACAGGGTGCCTTACAATCAGACATTCCTTCATCCAAGTTAAGTGACTATTAATCCATCCTTACCAGTTTACAGAAAAGGTATAATGGCCTCTTTAAACTGTAAGACTCTTACTATTATTTGAAAATCGTTTCTGATAATGAGACATTTAAAGTCTCAGCTTCAATTACCTTTACTAATGTATCAGTCATGAGCTTAAAATTCAAACAGAGGTTAAGTCAAAAGCAGGTGGATGGCTTGGATTTTGTTCAATGAATATAAATTGCATGCTCGATATAAAACATGAAAATGCTGCTTTTTCTGTGTTACAATTCAGGGCTGAGTGTGACCTGTCACAGAATGAACAGTGTAGACCATGCTTTTCAAAAGGCATTCCCAGACTTCTGCTACCATGACTGGCAGAAGTTGCAACAGAGAGAAGACAGCTACAACTAAAAATGTTTCCATTAGGCAGAGCTGCTCAGGTTTAATGAGTGCTTTCTGTGCCATTTAGGGTATTTTTGGTGCAGGCTTGACAGTGCTCATTTGCTAAAAAGGAGATTTGGGTTCTGCTTCACACATTCAGTGTAGAGCCACATCCACCAAGGGGTGCTGGTGGGGTGACACTGACAGCAGCAGTGTCACCTTGTATGCAGGAGCTGAGTTCTGCACCTGGGTACTGCCACCCACCTGAGATGTCTCTGATAAAGGTGTCCTAAATAAGGGGCCAGGCTATGGAGGATCATTCCCAGTGCCCCCAAAAGAGTTCTGCCATTATGGAGAGCATAGAAACCAGGGCAAAGGGGAGAGAGCCCCAGCGAGAGGCTGACTTTGTAAGAGCTCTCAAAGGGAGAGGCCAGTCCCTACTCCAGGGATGCTTTAAATATCACAGAAAAACCCCAATTCAAAAGCAGAGAACAAAAGCCCAACCTGAGTTATGTAATTTTAGTCATTGATAACCAGTTCATAATTTCAATTCAATTTTAGCAACTCACATGCAGTAATTTTGGGCTTCCCTGGAACAAAGATCTGAACAGAATGCTGGTCAACGTAACATCCAGTAAGTGTAAAGTCTGGGATCCTAAAATACAGCTAGAAAAAGAGAGAAAACACCATCAGATGCACATTGTCACCCTTGCTGTGCAAATCCTGGCAATCTGTGTCACACGCTCTGGGTGTGCAAGAGTACTCCAAAGGGACAGGATGTCAAATCCTCTAGGCAGGAAAACAAAAGTCCATGCTGAGAAATGAGATTTTAAATCAATGTATCTTCAATTGAAGACTATTTAAAAAGTGGCTCCTAAGGCTTCTTTTGCCAGAGCCTGTGACTTACTTTTACATATGCAGTGTTCCCAGTGCACACATAATCAGTGGGGTGCTCTTTGCCTGCTGTGCCGAAAGACAGAGTTCCAGTCAGGGAAACTTCCAAAGATTTGGGAAACTTCTGTCCTAAAGGCAGAGACAGCATCTATTAGATGTCCCACAGCTGTGCCAGGCTGCAGAGAAGGGGCTGGGGGAGGAAGGGCAGTCCCAGGGCTGAGGTCCTTACCAATGACCCAAACCAGGAGGCTCTTCTCCCGGGACAAATCCAGCTGGCCATAACTAACTTTGTACTCTAACTGAGCAATGGGGCCCCTGTGTGTGAGAGAGAAGAAATAAAACCACTGGAATTACTGTCATTCAGCATTTGTTAATGCCTGTTTATTTTACAGAAAGCCAGGAGATGCTGACAGACATTATTTACGTGCATACAGACAAATCACACCTATGTAAGCACACTGCTAATTTATGAGAAGAAATTACAGAGCAGGAGGAAATCACCATGCTCTCAGCCCAGTAATCACAAAGGAGCTGTTGATGTTTTAGTTCACTGATAGTGTTTTACTAACACTATGATCAGCATCAGCAACTTTGTATCATTCCATCTTTGAATTTTCATGATAATTACCTGGCAGCAGAGTCATGGCAGCTGCCAGAGAGGCTTAGATGAAAACTATCGTTTTAATTTGAAATAACTATATTTTTGATAAGCTGATCTGTAGCTAGGATTAGCAGTCTTAAGGAACAGGTAACCCTGGGTTGGAAGTGATCCCCAGCTTAATCCACCTGGGGGATTGTGGCAGTGTTTCACGTGAGAAAATACCACAGGGAAACAGGATGAGCAACAGAAGTGTTTGGAACCTTACCAAATATTCTGGTATAATTCTCTATTCTGGAAATTAAAGGAATTCCAAG
Source organism: Muscicapa striata striata (assembly GCA_030060385.1). NCBI lineage: Eukaryota > Metazoa > Chordata > Aves > Passeriformes > Muscicapidae > Muscicapa > Muscicapa striata. The sequence continues at coordinate 1,704,866 of JAREIS010000178.1, forward strand.
GTTGGTGTTCACTGGTAGCATCCTGATGGAGCATAATCTGTTACATTGACTCCTGACAAGTTAATTTTGGGAATGGAAGAAATTTATTTAGTCTTTCTTTATTCTTACCTGTTGAAGAAAGGTATACGAGCTTCACAGTACTCAAAAGAATTCTTTATGCTTTCATGGAGCTTTAAATTAACTGTTATTTTTATCTGTGATCCCTCTGCAATGAGCTGGTAACATCCCAAAATCGGTGGGACAGGAACCTGGAAAAAACTATATTCATTCTCAAGATATATTAACACCATCATCACAGGATCAGTTATATACTGTTTACATTGCTAAAGTACTTTAAAAGACCCCAGACAGATTATTAATTACTGACTGTGCTAAATTCTTCAGGCTGCTTGTGATAACAGACTAGGGGGGCATGCACTTGACATCTCAGCTTGGATATATTTTGCCTAATTCAAGTATTTAAGTGGCTGATTTAAAGTAAGAGCAGCGTTGCCAAGCAGAGGTACCAGTAACTCCTGAACATGACTCAGACAACTCAAGTCCTTAAGTGCCTTCCAAGCAGTTCATTACATAAAAACCATTTAATATGATGCTTTATTATCTATATTGGACTCAAACTCACTCCAGCATGCCCATGTGGGCACTGAGGTGTTTTTATTTCCATTTGAACACTAGAAAACAGCACGGGCTGGGAGAGTGTTGTTACCTGGGAAGTGTAGTAACACAGGTTGAAGGAATCTGAAGGAGGAATGAAAGGGAATTTGTAAGGTCCATTGTAGACAGAATCATGCAGAGGCTCAGCACTGGTGGACATCAGCATGGCAGGGTCCACAGAAGTCACACAGTGATGGACCACGATGTCCTGCAGCGGGGGCGCGTTGCTCGGGAGCGTCAGGCTGAGGGTGACGTTTGGTGCAGACCCCTCTATGTCACACTTGGGAAAAGGCAGTCAAAACATTATTCTAAAATAACTGAATTGAGTCACAATGAGATGTTTGAAAATAGAACTCATTTTTAGCATTAAAAAGAAATAAAATCCCTACCAATTTTCAGTTGGCTTTGATCACTGTACTAATCACCAATACTAAGACATCAGTCTCACACACTTGCTGACAATTTAATTAATTAGGCTGTTTTTACAACATCCACTTAATGAACTTCCAGCATGCTCTGGATGGCTCCCATGCCAGCAAGTGTTCCTTGTCTCATTCCTCCCTGTGCCATCTCAGCAGGCCATGATCACACCTGGAATTTCTTCTTGTGTAAGGCCATCCACACACCCTGCAAAGTGAATTGGGAATTGTCCCTCTGAGAGCAGGAAGCTGCTCACCCACACCAGCCCTACCAGCATGGCAGCTGGGAAATGACCCAGGCTTTGGAAATGCAGCATTTAGATCAGCCTCCTTTAGAGATGAGTATCCTACTTCATGCAAATAATTAAATGATCACTTTATTAGCAGGTCTCTGTCCTTGTATAACACTGGCAGTTACAAATAGAGTGTGCCAAGATAATACTGTGTGCTTCCTAAGCATAATTCAGACCAAAGAATGAATTATAGTACAAATTACAGTTACAAATTTTAATAAATTTTGTAATTACTATGGATGTATTTAGTCAACAGTCCCTAGTTTGCAACATTAAACAAAGAGGTATTTTAATATTAATCAATGCCTGGGGAAGTCCATCCCTGGAAGTGTTCAAGGCCAGGGTTTAGAGCAACCTGGTCTAGTGGAAGGTGTCCTGCCCATGGCAGGGGGTTGGAATGAGATGATCTTTAAGGTCCTTTCCAACCCAAACCATTCTAGGATTCTACAATGAAAACTACTGTCACATAGAAACCATCCAAAATAATTATACAACCAGCTTTTTTCACCAGGTTCTTTATCAACTGCTCTTATATCATGAAACATCAGCATTTGTGGGATGGAAATGTTGTAGTAGAACAAGGAAGGACAAAAATTAAACTTTCATTTGGCAGAAAATATAATTAAAAATGCTCATGTAAAGACACTTGTAGAAGACATTTAGACATCTCAGCCTGGATACATTTTGTCTAATTCAGGCATTTCAGTGGTTCATTTAAAGTAAGGGCAGTGTGGCCAAGCAAAGGTACCAGAAACTCCTGAATGTGACTCAGACAAAAAATGGGGGAAATTTTCACTCGATATACCATTTGACATGAAATGAATATTTATTTTGCACATCAAATGCTCTCACCTTGCAGTTCACAGCTCCATAAACTTGCCACGTGTCCATCACATCGTTCTGGTCATACTGCATACACTTGACCTTCTCAGTGATGCAGACATTCACCTGAGGTTTGCCCTTGTAGGTGCAGGATCTCCAGGCTGGCTGGTCCTTATCCACAGGCATCTCCTGGATGTCCTCAAAGGAGCTGTTCAGGCTGCGGATGTTGGTGTTCAGGGGGGTGCCCAGGGACAGGCCTGGATCAGCAGATTTCGGAGCTGCCCGATCTTTGCGTTCAGCTCGGCCTCGTTTTTCCTGCTGGGAGAGACGTAGTCCATGATGCCCAGCAGCAGAGCCAGTCCCTGGGAGAGCCCACTGACGGTGAGGAGGGGTGGCCGTGGCTCCAGGCTCCCCTCCACCAGCGGCACGCAGGCGTAGATGAGGCCGCTCTTGTGGAAGGCCAGCACTGGCCAGAGCTCGCCGGCGGCGGTGGCCACGGAGTGCACGCAGGAGTGGCTGATGCGGGTGCAGCTGTCCCGCTGCTCCACGAACACGTGCTCCTCCAGCAGCCTGAGCTCCAGGAGCAGGCCCTTGAGGAAGGCGCTGTCCGAGGGCACGGGGACGTGCGTGGCGCCGTTGAAGGTCTCGGCGCGCAGCTCGACCGTGGGGTAGCGCCTGCGGGGAGCGAATGGGAGAGCTCAGCGCCACCCAAAACGTCACCCCAAAACACAGCTTCTAGGGGCAGAACCACCCAAGCCCTCCTCTGGCTGCAAAAGCAGCCAGGAAAATCTTTGGATTACTGATATTGGGTTTCTCTTCGTTATTCAAACAACTCCCCCAAACCCACTGGGCCTAAAAATCACTTTGTGTTATTCTTAACTTCAGTAAACCTGAAGCAACTTGATAGAAGCAGTGGTGGCATCATAACATAAATCACTGTCAATAAAACCATCCCACGAGTAGTTAGGATTCTTTATAGCAAGTCTAAACTTTGAGGAAATACATTCTCATGACTAAACACCTGTTTTTTAAAATAAAATGTGAATCTGTCCATCTATGCTGGCTGTCACACAAAGGTACAGGATGTTTGTATGATCCTAAGGAATGACTCCCACCAGTACAGGACTTCAAATGTTTCTAAGAGGCAAGATCACACTGAAGACAAGTTCTCAGATATTTAAGAAAATGGATGTTCTATGTAATAAAATGCAACTACAACAGCTTTTTGCCTAGATAGAGTACACTAGTGCTACAGCTTTGCTGCTATAACAATAATAACAATAACAACAGTAACAGCAACAACAACAATAATAATAATAATAATAACAATAATGACAATAATGATAATAATAATAGTAATAATAATAATAATAATAATAATAATAATAATAATAATAATAATAATAATAATTAATAATAATAATTCCACACTACACATGCAATATATGTGACTTAAAGCTTTTTTATGACTTCATAATTTCATTTTATCAAGTATTTAAGATGATAATGATAATGTCATGGACAGAAATTTTGTACAATTTAGAATTGCTATGTTGTACCAATACATATTTTTCATTTCAAATTTTCTAGAGATAATATTTGAGGAATATCATATTAACTGTTTAAAACTATATCTGGGATTTTTTTATCCTACAACAGTATAATTTTTAAAGCAGAGTGGGATGAATTTCTTTTCAAGGTAATCTAAATCCATCAAGAGGAACTGAGGAGTTGTCTTTCAATAAATAGCTGAGAAAAGAAAAAAATATTACTTCCATTAATGCACTGGTTTTTCCATGGTTTGGAACTGCAGACTCTCCTGAATGTCACTTACATGAAGTTTGCTGACTGCCTGGCTTTCCTACATTCTGTTTTATGGATTCCCTTAGTAGTTATCCACAGACCCTCAAAGTGCCCATCACAGATCACACACACAAAATTAAATCACTTTACGGATCATATTGAAGCAGAAGTTCTCAGATGTTTGTTTGCACTCAGAGCCATCCTTGCATGCCAATATGGGAGAAAAAAACTGCACAGATACATAAATGCTCTAATTTAGTGTCCTTTTTATACCTTTTTAAGGACACATTGAAAGTCTGCTTCTAAAATTGCCACAGAACTTGCAACCCCAGAAACGTGGGACTTTGTTATATCTATGATTTCCATCTGTAGCACTTCCCTCCTGCTCCTGAGCACTTCCATGGATCTTATCCTGCTGCCTCTAAGTCCCACCTACATCATCTTTTCTGAACTGAATAACTGGAGGCAGACACACTTCCTCAGGCTTATTTTCAGTGACTGTGCTTTTTTTTCTTTTATTCTTAATAAGGCATCAAGGGCTTTTGTTTTTTTGTTTTGTTTTTTTGGTAAGTGAAAAGCAAACATAGAGCAAACCCAAAGCTACAAAATTCGTAAACAGGATACAGATGACAGCCAAACACCTCCCTGTGGTCTCACATTTTATTCTGAAGAGCAGAGAAACAAGGTGGGTTTACAGCTCTAAAATTTATGAGGCTTTGCAGAGCCAGGGTGTTGATAAGAGGCTATGTGTAACCTTGGTGAGCAGCTCTTATTTTTGGACAACATTTCCAAAACAAGGGAAGAGGAGATATTTCAGTCTGGTTTTGTCTTAAGTCAAGTCCCAGTCTCTCTGCTCCACTTGCTGAAGCTGTCCTCACATCACAGCAGCCTCCTCCTCCCCCCACTGAATTTTACCAGCTGAGTCATTAGATCATTAGTTAGCCCTTAAGATCCCAGTTTTTCAGTGTTCCCTCCTAAAAAGTGATGCAAACTTTAAAAAAAAAAAAAAAGATGAAAGTTTCCAAGGATGAATGAACTTGGTGACTCAAGAGAGACCCCATCCTTGTTGCCTGAATTAAGTTATGATCAGCTAAAAAAAAAAAAAGGGGGAATGCTTTGATGTCCCCAATGTCCTCCCTGAGGTTAAAGATCAGGGCTCACGTATCTCCAGCTGAGTGCCTAAGTCCTGAAACCAACAGTTTCCATGTGATCCGGGCATTCTTTATATTGTCTGTGCGCTTTGTTGAATTTAAGGTCAGTTAGGAGGATAAACTTGGGGCTTCCACAGCCCTATTATTTCCTCTGGGAACTTGAAAGATCTAAGTCTGGAAATCACTTGAAGCATCAAGGATAGTTTGCCCTTTTCAAAGGAGTGCTACTCCTAGTCTGTGCCACTCACTGTGTGACAAGTCACTTCAGACATCCCTGTCACCAGCCCCCCCTGCTCCGGGGTGATTACACTTGCCGAGGTTTTGGGGACAAGGCTTTCTCTTTATCTGTGTTTGTAGAGAGGAGGCCTCATCTCTAGTCCTGTAGGTAATACAAGGACCATAATACTAATCCTAAAACAATCAGAGGAGTGTCCAATGGACAGATCTGTCTGCACCTGAAGATGGAAGATAGTCTACTTACTCTTTTTGCTGATTTTTTTTTTTTTCATTCCTAAGTTCTGTCTCTTTGGTTTTACTGAATTCAGACTAGGACTGTAGGTTACTTTATCCAGGTCTTGTTTTTTTTTTCCCCACAAACTTGCCCTAGCCCCATTTGTTTTTTCTTCTCATTGTCTGGATTTCTCTGAAGTCACAGAAGAAAAACAAATCCTGCCAGCCCAACAAAAGTAACCTGCCTAGGCCAAAGTCTTACTTATACCTGCAAGAATTCTGAGTAAAAACTCTTCCTTTGGAAGACTCTTTAGTGTTCAATAACTTAAAAAGTCCTCCAATAACTTTAAAAAGTGCATTTATATGCAAAAATTTGCATCAAATGGAAAGCTGAATTTCTGTCTGAAAGTAGTCTGTTTTTTTGCACAGCTACAGAACAACATGGAGAAAATATAAGTAAAATACAAGCAATAATATATGCTTTCTACTTTGTCCATTTTGTTAATCTGACAGTATTTCACAATTGCTGCCTTGTCCTTTTCCATGGAGATGGAGATGAGCTGGGCAAAATGCTTACAGTGCCAAACAAGAAAGAGGAACAGAGCAAGGAAACTCATGTGCAAAATGCAGAAGCTGTGAAAAAGCCCCCATATTGAGTTAAAAGCACATAACGTGAATGTGCTTCTAATTGACTCTGAACTTCAGGAAATTGGGGTCAGAAATACACAACATCCAGAGGTGCTGGGACGAGACAAGGGATTTATTCAGTATCAGATGGACTTTTTTTGGTGGTTTTGTATCTGTTTTGGGCGCTGAACTGCAGCCTCACAGGGCAGCAGTGTCCCCCAAAACACTCAAACTCCCAGAGCACCCGATTGCTCCAGGGCACCAGGATTTTGTCCAGAGCATCCAGACCCCCCAGGGTACCAGGACTTCCTCCAGGATATCCAGACTCCTGGAGCATCAGGATTTCGTCCAGGGCACCAGGATTTCCTTCAGGCCATCCAGACCCCCCAGAGCACCCGATCCCTCCAGGGCACCAGGATTTCTTCTAGGGCACCCAGAGCACCCGGGGCACGAGAATTTCCTCCAGGGTACCCTGACCCCCCCAGAGCACCAGGATTTCCTCCAGGCCGCCCAGAACCCCCAGGGCACAAGAATTTCCTCCAAGCCATCCAGACCCCCAGAGCACCCGGGTCCCCTCAGGACCATCTGCTCTCCCCAGGGCGCCCGGTTCCCTCCAGAGCTCCCGCACCCCCAAAAGCATCCGCTCCCCGCAAGAACACCCGGTTCCCTCAGAGCACTCAGATCCCTCAGAGCACCTGCATCGCTTCTACATCACCCCAGGCACCCAACCCGACCCTCGGACCTGCCCAGCCCGCCGTGCCCGCGCCCCCTATCCCGGTACCGTGGCTACCTGGAGAAGAGCACGGCGCCGCCGGCCGCGGGGTCGTGCCTAAGGAGCCACAGCGCCCGCAGGGGGCGATGGTGGCGATGGTGGTGACGGTGGCGATGGCGGCGATGGCGATGCTGCCGCCGGTGCCGATGGCGGCCGGGGAGGAGCCGCGGCCGCGCCGTGAGCGCCCGGCGCTGCCCCATTTCCGGCGGGCGGAGGCGGCGCCGCGGCCGGCGCTGCTGCTGCTGCTGCTGCCGGGGCGGGGGACACAATGGGCGGCAGCGGCGGGGCGGCGGCGGCGAAGGGGCGCTGAGGGGTCGCCGCCCTCCTTCCCTCTCTCCCTCCCTCCCTGCCTGCGGCCATGGCCACCACGGCCGAGCTCTTCGAGGTGGGTGCGGGCCCCGCGGGCCGGGCCGGCTCGCTGAGGGGATGCGGCGGCCGCTCCCCGGGGAAGGGCGAACGGGGTGTGGGGCTGGGGAAGCGGGGCAGCCCCGCGGGGTGCGGTGCCCGCCTTGCCCCGCTGCGGGGCCTCGCTCCCGGTTCTCGGGGCTGGCAGCGGGCGGGTGACAGGGCCACGCCAGGCCCGAACCGCGCTCCTTCTGCCGAAAGCACCCCCTTGCCTGAGCCCGTGCGGGGTGTCAGTGAGGCTGGAATGGAATAAGGAAATGACTTTGCCCTGCCTTTAGCCGCGGTGGAAGCGAGGCACGGAAGGAGAACAGCTCAGCCAAGGCCACGCAGGGGTGGCAGGAGTCTGTCAGATCCTTCCCGTGGAATTACAGAATGGCCCAAGTTGGAAGAGGCGCACCGGGATCGGCTCCCTCCTGAAGGGAGCCTGCAAGAAAGATGAGTGGGGGGCTTTTTACAGGAGTATGTGGTGACAGGACAGGGGGTATGGCTTCAAACTGAAGGAGAGTAGGTTTGGGTTAGGTATTGGGAAGAATAATATCACCCTCTCGACTGTGGAGGCAGTGAGGCCCTGGCACAGAGAAGCTGTGGCTGCCCCTGGATCCCTGGCAGTGTCCAAGGCCAGGCTGGATGGGACTTGGAACAGCCTGGGATAGTGGAAGGTGACCCTGCCCTGGCAAGGGGTTGGAACGAGATGATTTTGAGGTCTGTTCTAACCCAAACCCTTCTGTGATTCTGTGGCTCCAGCTGCTGGCCTGGACCGTGAGCTCTCATGATGTGACCTGTGATAAACAAAAAGTGTGTGGTGTCCCCTCTTCCTCTTCACAGGGACATGGTGTCATCCCCAGGTGTCCTGTATTTGCTCTCCAAGTCACTCAGGAGCTGGTTGTTCTTCTGGTGGGCTCTCACTGGGACTCACTTTGCCCAGCCTTCAGGAAAGAGTCTTCCTGTTTCTCTGGAATATCCTATATCTGGGGTTTATGTAAATGCATTGTGTGTATTTGAATTTATGAATCACTGTGATGGCACACCAGTGTTGTGACTCACATCTTTTGGTTTGCATAGCTTTAAAAAATAGCAGGACTAAAATACTGTGTTCCTGTAGCTGGATGCCAGGTTTGTACCCTCCCCACACCACTCTAGGAGCCCCTTGATTTCTCAACATGATGACTGTTCTGTTCTTTGTGGGGTGTTGAGTATGAGGTAACTTGAATATGCAAAGAAAACTGTGTTTTTTGGCTGCTTGGGGTCGTGCAACAACTTTTTCCATTTTGCAATAGCAACAAAGATGAAATTGCAAATTAGGTGAGACTTTTGCTTGGAGATTGGGTCTAGAAATTATGTTTTCCAGCATGGAATCCAATATTTCTGCCTCTCCTGCTTTCTCTCCAAAGGCAAGAGAGTTTTTGTTGATGTCCACTAATTTAATGTTGCCTACTCGGTTAGTTTGAAATTGCTGCCTTATATGAGAACATAAAAATGTGCTTGTTATGGGAGTAGCCCTTAGCTGTCTGCTGAGGGTGGAATTTGATTACCATATTTTTATGAGTGTGTATTCTAAAGTAAATTTCAGTACAGATATGGGAAATTGTATAGCAGGATCTGTGCTGAAAATGGACACAACAAGGATTGAATTATCCCTCACATTACTTAAAGCATAATTTAACAGTGGACACTTGTAAACTGTTTTTTAATTTGGCTGGGTCCAGTGTAGTTTCATTTGTAAACACCAGATCAAACCAGGTTATCACCCACTTCAGGCATATCTCTTATTAAATCAGGAGTATTGGCTGAATGGATGGGATCACTTAATTCATCTGGAGCCAGAGGGAAGTTCAAAGCTGAAGAAATTGACTGTTGGGGCTCATCTGATAACAGGCAAAGGACTTGCAAATGACATTTGTAATAGCTGATTTTCAGCAATTTCTGCAGAACAGGATAGGAGACTTAAAATAGGAATTAGGCTGTCAGCTATGAGTAACCCTGGTATCAAGATAGCATTTTAAAAAGCAAATGTATATGGAAAGTGCAAATTAAAGTACAAACTTTTGGATCTGCAGTGGAACCTGGAAAATAATGTCTTAGAAAGACACTGTTGAACTTTATTTATTCCTTATAAATCAAGTAGATTATTTTTAGCACACACTCTGTGGAAAATTGGAAGAAAAAAAATCTCATTTTATTTCTCTGTTGATCAATATCCACTGCTGTTAATATTTCTTAAATAATACAGAACAGGATTTATATGGTTAAAAAAACTGAGGGACAGGTCTGAGTGTAAGTGTTCTTAGAAAAACAGGTATTTTCCAGGAAGGAAGCTCCAGGTGGGCTATGTGCACATGCACTCAAGGAATATTTAGAGGTGCACAGAGGCATGATGGATGGACAAAGATTGGCATTATTGTATTTTTTGGAATTCTGAGGCATCTACATCAGATTTCCTTAGGAGAAGAGGCTTGCAGAGAAACTTTGTAAATGTTGTTTTACAAAAATGAAAAAAATATTCAAAGCCATTATATGTGTGTAGTTGAATTATCTTTTAGTCTGAATATCTGGGGAAGGGAGAAATGTAGAAAATGTTATCTACACACACAGAATGTCAGTAAACCCTTTATTCAGGGTTCTTCCATACTTGGCCTTGTATCCTTGTAACCAGAGCTGAATCACAGGATCTTCAGAGGAAAAATTGTGGATTTTCATGTAAAGGAGGAGTCCTGCAAAGAGCCCTAAGGAAATTGTGAAGCTGGAGACTTCCCCTGAAGGGAATGTTACTGCACTTAATGACTCATTTCTCCTATCATTAAATTTAAAAAAGTGTTCCAAAACTTTCAGATATCAAGATGGCATAAGGAGGGAATTTATACTTGGCATGAAAATGTGGCATTGTGGCTTTTGATGAAAAGGATTCTTGTAAAGGAAACTTCACATTGTCTATCAGGAAGGACTTGGTTAAAGAGATGAGTGACTTGTAGGGAAATTGTTTTTATGTGGTAAAAACCAGTTATTTTTGAAGTTTAGCCAAGGAGACTGAGCACAACACAGTTACTTGAGTCAGTCTGTGGATGAGGAGTTACTGAGTGATAAAACTTCTGCCCTATCAGGATTCAGCATGTAACAAAGTATATTTAAAAACCTTTTATCTTCCTGGCTAGTGGCTGGGCCTGGCTGGATAGGGCATAATTTGTTTATGAGGAAACAGACCTTGAACGGGCAATATTTACTTTTCAGCCCTTGATTTTACTTATGAAATTAACTCTGTAATGCTGTCTTCCCCCTCCTTATTCCTTGTGACAAAGTTTCAGACATATTAATACAGTAACCAGTGTAATACCTGTTGAAATCTGATTTTTTTTTTTATTACTTTCATTTTTTTTTTTAACCAACTTTCATCAAAAGCAGTGCTGGCATATTCATCAAATACCCCTATTAGCCATAGTCACTCCCAGCTCTGTTTTGGGTTGTTTCACACTTTTAGAACTGTTGCTTAAAATTCCTGTGGGAATACTTTTCTTTCTGGTTTTAGAAGTACTGATGTTAGCATCTAATCACTGCTAAAGTGATAAATGCGATTTTTATTAATCATAGAAGTTGAACTGTGTTTAGAGTAATTTAGTGTTAACTATATTATGAAGTGTTTGAGCTGGTGTAAGTATTAGGCCAGCTAAAATAGGAGGTCTTGGGTTTATAAATGAGACCTCTGCCTTCAGAAAACATTGTGGGGTAGAGAAATAATCTTAACTCTTTAATCTTGAGTAGTGTTTTTATGGAAGAACCAGCAAATATTATGGAAGAAACTTGTGTAGCCTTGAGTTTTAGTATCACTCATGCCCTGTTTTTTCTGCTTGTGGAAATCAAATTTATCCTCTGTTTTTATGCCTTTTTTCCTAATTTTTATCTGCTCTGTTTCTGCAGTTGCAGTTTGATGTTGGGTTGCATCCAGGCTGGGTTTTTTTGGTCAGTTCTGTGTGTGATGCCATGCTGTGACAGAGAGTTGAATAACTCTAAAACACCCTTCTTTTGCCACGTAATTTTTGTAGATGAATTTGCAGATGAGTTCTCTGATGAGTTCTGCTGTGCAGCTGATGGCTGGCTGGGGTGGTGTGACCTCTCAAATCAGCTGCAGGGTTCAGGCACTTTGGAATGACAAGCCACAAGCTCAGCTGCAAATAATATCATTTAGAGCCAGCTCTTCACAGACCTGCAGTACATCCTTTGCAAGCAGTCTGACAATATCTAAACTTGATGTTCCAACTCACCATATTAAAACTAGTTAATAAATATATGAGCCCAAGATGTGATGGAATAATTGTCAACACTGTACTTTAGAGTAAAGCTTCTAAACACTTTCAAAATGAGGTGTGAGCACCTGCTGAAGGAGCAGCCTGCTGTGTACATTGTAAAGGGTTTTTATTTTGTGGCCAGGAGCCTTTTGTGGCAGATGAATACATTGAACGCCTGGCATGGAGAACACCTGGGGGAGGTTCCAGAGGTGGAGAAGCTTTCGATCCGAAAAGGTAAAAATCAAATTGCAACAATGGCCAAAGTGGATGTCTCTCTAATTGTACTGTTTTATCCCACAGATAATAACAAGCCTGTGTGTGCTGGTGCTGTGTGTCCAAGGAGATTTTCATGTGGGAGAATTGCTAATGTTTGTGACCATGAGCCAATTATACAGAACTAATTATTCAGTAACAAGAGTAGGGAAAGTCACTTTCGGATTGAGACCTCTTGAATGAAGGAGAATTGATGTTGTTTGTGCTTGTCAGAGAGTTGCTGGATTCAAGCATAATATGAGGCTTCCCTGCTATGATACTTAAGCCAATTTAATGAGTTTCTTACTTTAGTTTCCCGAGCTGCCTTAAGACACAGTAGTTTGCAAATAAAAGGCACAAAAAGGTAGAATGGCAAGAGAGGCAGCTCTGGGGATGAGATCTCATGATAAACTAATCTGACTTACTAAAATGTCAGAAAATTAACCTGACACTGTCAAAGGACATTTCTTCTGGAGCACTCTGGCTCTTTGGAGGCATCTCAGAAGAGAAAGGATATTGCTGAATTTCTAGCAAGATGCTGAACTCTTGACATTCAGTCTGAGGCCTGTACCCTATGCAGACACATGTGATTTAAGCAGGAAGAAGCCTGGAAATACACAATATTGTTCCCTGGAGCCATTTCTCAACACTTGAGCCCAGTGTATACTTCAGTGTAGTTTATTTTGCACCAATGCTGACTCAGTTTAACAGATCTTCTGCATTTTTGCTGGTTTGCTTGAGAAGCTTCTGTGAGGCACTTCCATATTTTTCAGGACAAGAAGGCAAAACCTGCAACAGTAAATATTTTTCTTGCAGGGTGCCAAAATTAGTATAAAAAAAGAAACTGATATTTTGGTGTCTATTTTTTGCTTTTCTGTTTTTAGAAGATGCTGCTTTTGTTTGCTAGAAAGGGTATTGGAGTCATTATTTCTCTTCTGAAAACCTGACCAGCAGCTGCTGCTTCTTCTTCTTTCCTTTCTCAATATATTGAGCAGTGTTGCTGAATAAGTGCTGAGTTGACATAAGCCTTGTTTAAAAAACAAACCCCAGCCTGAATCAGTTAGTTAAAATTAATAGAGACTGCCTGCATTTCTCCAGGCTTTTGTTTGAAAGAACGCTTGGTGTGACTGTTTAAATTTGATTTTTAATATACTTCTGTAAACTTAGATATGTTCCTTGTGGTTTTCTGTGGAATCTGCTTGCTCTTGGGCTATTGGCAAGCAAGGAGTGAAGGAGAGGAGTCACCAACGTCTGCTTCACTCCAGTTTTCATTAAGAAGTTGTGCCTTCAAGTACCTGACTGGGCTAAAAGCCTCTTCTAACATTAAACCTGGACAGCAAAGTTCTGAAATGTTTCAGGTGTTTTCAGTTCTTAGCATGAGCTTTATGGCTGTGGAGGATCTGGGACTAATCCATTCCTTGACCAGTGACTGGGATATTTAGAAAAATAAGAGCTGAAAATAAGGCTGAAATGGGACAGAATGGATATAAACAGGAATGAGAGAGATGTTGAGAATAGAATGAAAGGAACAGAAGGAATTCAAGAATGCATTCAGATGTTTTGTAATTGGGAGGAGTAAAATGTGAGTCTGAAAGAAAAGTTAATGATGGGGAAGGGCAGAAAAAACCCTCTGAGATGGGTATAGGAAGAAGTGAAGTCAGAACATCATTATGAAATGATGGCTGTATCAGTTATTTATTAATAATTACTTATTGTAGTGCTGATTTCTAACTTTACAGTAACATGTACAGTAGAGAATATTTTTCTGTACACTGGGGGGATGTAGTGGCCTAAGCTTTCTTTTTCCATATGAGATTGATTTAGGGAAGATGGAGATGTAAGGATTTCTGTATCTCTGGCAGAGCCATGTTCTAGAGTGATTGATATTTTGGTGTTTCTCTCTCTCCTTTGGCCCACCATACACAGAGTTTTTATGTTAATATGCAACCAGGGTGATATAGTTTAAAACAAAATTTTCAAAACAGAATTCTTCTAAAATATTCTGTTAAATATAATAATATTATTTTCTAAAATATTTAAATTTATTTATTTATTTAAATCTGTAATCTGGAAACATTTCTTAGTTGGACATGATTAGATCAGCCTTGTATGCAAGTTGCTTTTTTTCTTTTTTGAGGTGCTTTAAACTCTTCAGAAGAGAGTGTCTTTCAATCTAAAGTCTGTTTTCCTGCATTTTATTCTAAATCAGATTATTGGAAGAATTTGTAAATCATATCCAAGAATTACAGGTAATGGATGAAAGGATTCAGAGGAAGGTGGAGAAACTAGAACAACAGTGCCAGAAGGAAGCAAAGGAATTTGCCAAGAAAGTACAAGAGCTGCAGAAAAGCAACCAGGTAAATTTGAAGGGTGGAGTCAGTGGGAAGCTATGCAAGTTTTCAGAGCATGACTTTTTGTGGTGCAGGGTGTTGCTGTTTGAGATAAGAATAAAGAGGGTTTGATGACAATTTCTCCTGTCAAAGGAGACTTATCTGCATGTTCCATTAATGAGTGTTAGCAGTGCTGAAAGTGGGGAGTCTTCACAGTAATTTAAAGGACGACACTAAACTTTATGTGGGTTGTGTGTAATTAATTAATTAGCAGTTCTGAGTAGCTCTGTGATTCTGAGATGCAGCACCTGCATTCACTGGGCTCCTTGCTGAAGGAAATCTTGTGTTTCCTGAAGTACATGAAATGGAAATCATGAGTTTAGTGCCTGTGTTCTCCAGGTTGCCTTCCAACATTTCCAAGAGCTGGATGAGCACATCAGCTATGTAGCAACTAAGGTCTGTCACCTTGGCGACCAGCTGGAGGGGGTAAACACGCCACGGCAACGGGCTGTGGAGGCTCAGAAGCTGATGAAATACTTTAATGAGTTTCTGGATGGAGAGCTGAAGTCTGATGTTTTTACAAACTCTGAAAAGGTAAGAGCTGTCAGCGGGATGAAAGCAGTTCAAAGCAATAAGCGGGACTGCCCTAATTACAAGCTGCTACCATGACTTACCATGGTCAGACTTCAAACCACTGAGTGACTGACTTGTTAAAGTTTCATTGTTCTGAAATGTAAATTAACAACACTGGGCTGCAGATTGCTGATAAAGCATTTGTATTCAGTGATGCTTAATGTGGCAATGTTGGCATTTTTCATTTTATGAAATTATCGGAGATTTGGGAAACACTGGGAGGGCAACTTTGGAGTGCAATACAATATCTGCCTCTTTCCTTTGAACCCCTTGCTTCAGATCCATCCTGTAAAGCAGAACATTTCTGAATGCAACTTCTTTGTGCAACTTTGCTCTGTTGGGTCAGTCCACTGGCCTTGGATACCTTTTTGTCACAGCATGCCTTTGGGCTTTGTATAGTCCTGTGGTTATGTCTCCACCCTTGGAATTTAGAGGAACCAGGCAGGAAAACTTCAAAGAAATGTTCAAGCATTTTGTTTTTCTTGTGCTTCAAGAGTATGTTCATGAAGCAAATACAATCTGAGTGGTGTGACAAACAGAAATAAACTGAGGGGAAAGAATCCAGCTTTAACCAAAAGGACATATTGGATTTCCCAGTGCAGTTTAAGTAAAATTGTTGGTTTGGGTTTACTGGGATTTTTTTGTTGGTGTATCCTGAAGAATCTTCCTTCCCTCCTTAAATTCTGTGCAGTGGTATGGTTGTAGTCAGGAAAAAAATTATAATATGTGGAAACAGCAAAAACTTGATTTGCACATTCAGCAAAAAAATATGTGCTTGAAATGCAGCTCATGGAAGACCTGAGAACAGGTTAACAGTCACCCCCTCCCCTCTGAGCTGGAGGTATCTCTCAGGAAAATGAAAAGCTAATCATTTTATATAATTGTATTCCCAAGGAGTCACTTGCACAGTGACTTTTGATTCATGGTCTGTGGATATGTGGTAATTACCAGTTGATAGCTTACCTTAATTCAAGAGGGAGCAGAGAAAAACTTCCCTGATTTCCAAGGGAAACAGAAAGGTTTGAGTATGGTGGAAGTTCTATGGGCAGCCTTTCCTAGAGCAGCAAAATTTTTTTCTTTTCTTTTTTCCTAAGGTAATAAAACATACATTTTACAAATATTTAATGGCAGCTCAGTGAGGAACAAGTTAGAGAATGATGTGTTGTCTGCTCAAAGAATTCAACTTTCACTTTATTTGTAAATTAAACTTTCATGATACATCCTGTTGGAGGACTTGAAAAATTTGGTAGATAAATAGGGTAAACCTGGAAATTTGTAAACAAATGAATCTCTTTACATCCCAAAGAATAATAAGATACTCATCAAATCTGGACGAAGACAAATGTAAAGGCCTTAAGTCTTGTGCCAGTCTGCAGGGGAAGGGTGTGGGAACACAAACAAGAATTTCTGGATACAAGTTATCTTACTGAGGCTAATTTCAGCCAGGTGGGTTCTTGAACTTCTTGCCTCCTATTTTAAACAATAACTTGAAGAAGTGTTTGTAGAAGAGCCTATCCAGACAGCAGCTGTTACATCTTAATGCATCTTTGTACTAAAAATACTTCTAAAGTATGAGATGGTAACAAATATTCTTAAATGAGAAACCTTAGAGCTTTGTCAGTGTCTTCTGATCTTCAAACTGATGGGGGTTTTAGATAATGTTATGGAGGATGTTATGATTTTTTGTGCTCTGCCAGCCCTCACAAGTGTGGACTTTTCTTTGAGATATTGAGGGGATACTGGGAAAGGAGAGACACAAAAAAGGATATAGTACAGTTGTGTTCTAATTTATGTTTTTCTCAATAGTGTCTTTTCTTAAAATCTGCTGGATTCCTTTCTTTCCCTACACTCCATTTTCTGCTTCCCACTTTCTCCCAGTCATGCTGAGCAATTTCTGACTTACCTCTGTGAAGGTTTTCTTTGCTGGTTTGTCCTTTTCTGTGCATTGTGTCTTCATCCTCTGAATCCTTATAATTTCCCTTGTTCTGTAGCTAACCCATCTTCCTCCTGTACTGAAGATTCTTGAAGTGAGCAAATCACTTCATTCAACACAATTAAACTATCAAAATGATCAACAGCTCATTTGTTTATCATGCAATAACATTGTTCTGCTTAATATGTTTACTATTATTCTTATGTCTATTTCTCTGTTTATGTTCTGTACTTAATATTATTTCCTTATACTTTTTCACTTGTGCATTTTTGTGTTAAAATTCTACTTTGCCATTATTTCTCCATGATTTTTCTGTTGTTTTTTCCCAGATACATTATAGCCTTTAAGATGTATTTTAGAAAATCGATATTTCTTTTGCTTTTAGTGGTTTACAGAAGCCTGATTCAATTAAAAATTAAAGATGTCCTGGTTTAAGTAGAGATCATGGAGTATTGATTTGTCATGGCTTCTCTTGTGCATAGAAAAAGTCCTGAATTCAATAAACTCTAAGTTCGTTAACAGCTACTGTGGGAAGAGGAAACAAAGAAAATGTTGTGTTTGTGGGATTTGTTGTTTTGTTGTTTTTTTGTTTGTTTGTTTTGATTTTGTAGCTTTGGTGAATAACTGCTAATATACAAACAATTCTATAGATCCCAGTTGTTAGGTATTAATGTTGCTGCCAGCTAATAGAAATAACTGCTCTTTCATTGGATTTATTTGAGGAGTGTAGCAGCTTCTGCCTTAAGAGGCTATTGTAAGCTGACAGTTCAAAACATAAGCTGCTCTTAATAGTCAGAATGGATACACTTTGAGTGCCCCTATTTCTGCTGAACAACCAGCCTGGTGTGATGCCTGTGCTCTCTATTCTTACCTGTGTGTTTGCTTCTATTCTTGAAAAGTTTTAATCCAGCCTGCTCTAAGTGGTGGCAGAATAGGATTTCATTACTTCCTTCCCTCTCACTAATTGGAAGAACAAGATAAACTGCATATTCTCCATGTTGTCCATTGTGTCAGCTCCTAAAGCTTTTAGTCATCAAATAATTCAGGTTGCAAAAAACCTCTGAGACCTTCAAGCCCAGCTGTTCCCCCAGCACAGCCAAGGCCACCACTAACCCATGTCCCCAAGTGCCACATCCACATGGCTTTGAAATCCCTCCAGGAGTGGGGACTCCACCACTGTCCTGAGCAGCTGTGCCAGTGACAACCCTTCCCATGAGGAATTTTTTTCCTAACATGAATCTAAACCTCCCCTGGCACAGCTTGAGGCCATTCCCTCTCCTCCTGTCCCTGTTTCCTGGAGCAGAGCCTGATCCCCCCTGGCTGTCCCCTCCTGCCAGGGAGTTGTGCAGAGCCACAAGGGCCCCCCTGAGCCTCCTTTCCTCCAGGCTGAGCCCCTTTCCCAGCTGCTCCTCATCAGATGTGCTCCAGCTGTGTCAGATTTGGCCCAGTCAGCACTGCTTTCAATCCACTTAAGTTTAGTTGCAACTAGCTGTGTCCCCACACCTTGGAATTTAGGTTTTCCATCATTTTATTCAGCCTAATGAAGCAGTCACTAAGCAGAGCTTAGATGCACTTCCTGTGCTGGCTGATGGTGGAAGAATAATTGATAAAAGTTCCTGCTGCCCAGAACCGAGCACAGATTTGCATGCTGTGTTACCTGTTTATTAACTTTTGTATTCATGCAGCTATTCTTATTTTGTAGCTGAATAATTACCTGACTTCCCTTCATGATTTTTGCTTGGACCTCAGAGTTTATAATTTCTAATACATCTTACTTTTCTCCTTCTTTGGGAGAATGCTCTGCTTTCATTTCCTTTCCCCCCTTTCTCCCCTCTCCATGCCAAGCATGGTCATGGGTTTTTTTTGGTATGAGCTGTTTGTCCAGATAGCTCACACACCTCCACAGACATCCCCAATGGGAACATGTGATGTGACTTTTCATCCTATTTTGACCTATATTACTTTATGTTAAAGAAAAATACCTTAAGCATCTTAAAAGTACATATGAGAACTTGAAGGGGTTGATCTCTTCCATGGGTATGTCAAGTCAACCAGCTTTAGAGATAAGAACTTTGTGTATGAAAATTGGACAGTGCAGGAGGAGGAAAGGAACAGCCCCAAATCAGACCTTCTTTAATGACTCTGTCATATTTTTCTCTCACCAGATTAAAGAGGCAGCTGATATTATTCAGAAACTGCATTTGATTGCACAGGAACTGCCTTTTGACAGGTAAAAATCTATCTGAACATCTTTTTAAGGAAGTAAATCTTTGCACAGCTATGATTTTTCTGATGCTTCCCTTGTCTCCCCTTTTGGTGCTGTGCTTAGTGATTCATGGAGCTTTTGAGCTGGATTGTGTGCTTATTTCTCTCTCCTCTATTCTCAAATTTGTGTTCACGCACTCGTGTTGTAGGATCATCTTTACATACACATCCTAAACTGCTTAACAGACTTTTAATGGGATAATTTTGCTTTGCTGACTTAATGCTAGATTTGAATGAGATGCTTGTAGGTTTTTAGGGGTATAAATACGTGGGGAACTTTTCTGTCGTCTTTGTGCTGCATGTTTTCATTTTGAAGCAGAATGCCTGCTGTTGCAGGATGCCTGTGATTTCTCATGTGATGGGGATTTGAATTTAATCACGCTGTATTTTTTTTTGTTGTTAACAGGTTTTCTGAAGTAAAATCAAAGATAGCAAGTAAGTTATCTATCTGGTTCAACCCATATTGCTGTATTTGAATTGTTAAAAGATGATTAAAGAAGTAAGCAATACTGTCAGTATTATAGTTTTTGCCTGAATTACGTAGCCTGATGGGTTTTTGTTGTTATCCCCTTTCCTCTCCAGGTAAATACCATGATTTAGAGTGCCAGTTAATTCAAGAGTTTACCAGTGCTCAGCGCAGAGGAGAAATCTCCAGAATGAGAGAAGTAGCAGCAGTTTTGCTTCACTTTAAGGTAAAAGCTGAGGGGTTTAATTTAAGTACATGAATAAACCCAAGTCATGATACAATAAGTGCCTGTTTTGAGTGAATGTATTTGCATGGGCACATCCCTCATGTCAGATAATGTGTAACTTCAGGACTGTGTTCAATCTGAAATCAAGTGCAGGGGGATAAAGGAGGCAGATGAAGGGGATTTGGGGCAGCATCAGTGGAGAACTTTCTAAGATAATCTCTTCTTGCATGGGTGTGACCTGACTTCCATGCTTGAGAAAGGATGTTGAAACTTGAGATGTAGATCCACATAGAGTGGTGGTAAGTGGAGTTATGTTAGATATGTAACAAAAATGGGTTTGGAAAAATCTATGCTTTGAATGAATTCTGTTTGGTTTTTTTTTTTTTTTTTTTTTAAGTAACTTTTTCACAGGCATTGTATTTCCCTGTTTTTGTTTTGTACTGAAAGCATGAACAACCTGCTCTAACATGGAGTTGTTTTGCTCCTTCCACAGGGCTATTCCCACTGTGTTGATGTGTACATAAAACAGTGTCAAGAGGTAATGGATTTTTTTTTACATCATTTCTTTCTTTACATTGCATTATTGATTTATTTAGTCCTATAGGTTGTTGTACATGTATTCTAAAATGTGCTTCTCATTCCCTAGGGTGCATTCCTGAGGAATGATGTCTTTGAAGATGCAGCCATTCTCTGCCAGAGAGTGAATAAGCAAGTTGGAGAAATCTTTAGCAATCCAGAGACCGTGCTAGCCAAACTCATTCAAAATATCTTTGAAGTTAAACTTCAGGTATTTCAAATTTTAACCTGTTGAAGTTCATTGAGGGCCCTATTAATAAAAAAATATTTCATCTAGTAATAGCAATTAATGAGAATTTACAGTATTTGTAATCTTTGTATAAGGGTGTAGAATCAATTCATTGCTCTGTAACAATTCAGACAGATAATCAAGCCCATATCAAATAAATCTGCTTGTGCTCTGAGTACAGAGTGACTACAAGTACTCAAACCCAATATGTAAAATTATTAGAGAATTGCTGTGTTCATTGGGTGATTCATGAGATGTCATGAGTTTCCTTCTCTATGCACCCTACCAAGAATATCTCAGGAAAAGAACTTCACATTTCATATCTTTAATTTGCTCATTCTTGGATTTGGGTGTCGTGTGTGAGGCTAGCATTCATGTAAGTGAAAATAATTTATGTTGTGAATGCTGTCTTGCAGCTAATGCAATATTTATAATATTTATCTAGAATAATTGAAAATACTAAGTTTTTCATCCTGCAAATACACTCACTTAAGTTCTTAAAGTCAACAGCATGACTTTCATAGCAAAAAGCAATTTCCCTGTAGATGTTGTTCTTACAGTGTAGAGATTGAGCTTATGTTTCAACCCCCATTTTGTGTGTCAGTTTTGAATTAGTATTTTGTGGTAAATAATACTTTTGTCCAAATATTCAATGTTAAGAAGGCTCTAAGCTTGTATCTGCTTTGTGTATGTATTATGATAAGTAAATATGTAACCATCTCCTTTGCCTACTGTCAACTGCAGAAACGCCCTGAGGCCTCTGGTGCTTTTGATTCTTAAAGTGAGAGGATTTTGTGTTAGTTGGTCAGAAGTATTTTCAAAGCCATCTGTCTTTTGTCTTTGCTTCACACATTACTGTTTTGTATTATTGAATCACTTTCTTCTACAAGTGCATTTAACCCTCTCTGTGGATAATGCAGGAAGTGTAAATTAGAAATTTAAAAACAAAGAAGAGATTAATTCCTTTTTAGTAAGATCTACACTTTGCAGGAAATTTCATATAATCTGGGAAGTAGTGAGTACAACCTGTGGTTGCCACAGGTTGATTTTCTATGGTTCATCTAACTGGTGTATCAAATTTTGCAGAGTTATGTGAAGGACCAGCTGGAAGAACACAGGAAATCAGATGCAGAACAGTACCTTAAGAATCTCTATGATCTATATACAAGGTATTTATATATCAATGCTGAAATTATTGGATTGAAGCTATTGGAAGATAAATAGATGTATTGTCAAGAAAAAGAAGCCAAAAACATAAACTTCTCATAAAAGCTGAAATTTTTTTGTCTATTAACCTTTGCATTGGTGGGTTTCCTAAGGGAAATTTTAAATGGCCATTGTTATTTTCAATAGGTATTATTGTGATCTTCAAGAGTAATTTTAAAACTGTGCAAAAGCCAGTCCTCCCCATCTCACTGGCAACTTGATTGCAGTGGTGCTGTGTGTAATTAAACATGAATTATGTGAAATTCTTTACTTAAATGAGAAACTGTTCCAGGTCTTAATCACCATCATGGTTCTGTTGTGCTGTGTACTTTGCAATCGTGTAATGCTGTAATTCTTCCACATTCAACCTTTTCCTCCCCTTCCCTTCTTTGTTTCTTTTGCATAAAGAACCACTAATCTGTCAAGCAAATTGATGGAATTTAACTTGGGTACTGATAAGCAGACTTTCTTGTCTAAGCTTATCAAGGCCATTTTCATTTCCTACTTGGAGAATTACATTGAGGTGGAAATTGGCTATTTGAAAAGTAGGAGTGCTATGATTCTGCAGCGCTATTATGATTCCAAAAACCACCAGAAGAGGTCCATTGGCACTGGAGGGTAAGTTCCTTTTGGGAAGTTTTGTAATTTTGAGGTGGAAGGGAGGTGGTAAGGGGAGGAAGGCTGTATTTGCCATGTCAGGTGCACAGTGATGAAGTGCCAAAACCTACAGCTTTTTATAATTTGCTTTCACTTTGTTCTGCTCAAAAGTGTGTTGCTCTCAGTACACGTGAAATGTACTCAGTGCATGGTATTTGTACATACTGGAAATGAAAAATACCAGTTAAACCTATGTTTCAACTTAGGATCCAGATCCACAAAAGGACTGAAGCAAAACTAAGGTACCTAAAGCATGTATATGTGTGTATCTAAAAGCATACATTTTTTTTTCACCTGCCCAGGTCTTGTGGTCCCCTCCCAAGACCTAGGAAGGGGAAAAGACCATAGCAATGTCAGTGAGAAAGCTCTTAGTGAGCCCAGAAGATGCAATGGACTTAGAGAAAGGTAAAACAAGACTTCATTATCCTCAGGGTAGAAAAACTAATGAAGGAGTAGTGAGAAATGGGATAGGAAATATTAAAATTTGTGTGAAGCAGAGGTGCTAAGGCTACTGCACCTCTCAAAGAGCTGCTGGGTTCAATGTGTCAGGAGTGAGGAATGATATGGAAAATGCAGCAATGAAGTAATTAAAAAAAAAGCAAAGATGAAAATTTAATTTTCTTGGGGAAAATTAAATTTATTGTAGTGTGTAACTGTATGGGTTGTTTTATGCATGGAAATGTGTCGAAGCATGCTTGACTAAATAAAGAACTGCTGAGATAGTGGATGAGGATGAGAGGATTTGTGGGTGTGGATGAGATAGGAAGTGTTTGGAAAGTGCATCGTGGCAGAGTGGATGGAGGCTAAATTTGTCCACAGAGCAGAAGTGCTGCAGGATTCCAGTGAAATCACTCATCCCACAAGGGGAATAGCTGCTCCCATGTGTGAATGTGCCATTCCAGAACACAGCTGACCATGGAATCAGAGGTGGTAGTTTTGCATTTACTGGCAATATTTGTTTTGAAAGCTTGCAAGACTTGTCTTAATGCTTGCACATCCTAAACTGTGTCTTGGGTCCTGTTTTTTGAGTTAACAACTAAAAGATCCTAAATTGTTGTTGAGTTTGAGTACCAAAATTTCCACCTGGTGAAATCTTCTTGGGGTCTATCTTTGTTCCAGTATTCAAGACCTCAAAGAGAGACTAAGGCAACGAACAAACCTACCCCTGGGGCCAAGCATTGACACACATGGGGAAACCTTCCTGTCACAAGAAGTGGTGGTTAACCTTTTGCAAGAAACCAAACAAGCTTTTGAAAGATGTCACAGGGTAAGTTTGCTTCCTGTGGTCTCCCTTAGTGGTATAATTTTATGAGATTAAGTCTTGAGCTTAAGTTTTTGGTTGAGGTGTGATAGGAAGAAGAAAGGACATTGTCAAATTGTCTCATGTTTTTCATGGAAATGGAGCCACAGTGGAGGCTGAGGGTTTGTTTTTCCATGTGGATCTAGTTGTAATTTGTGAGTATTAATGCTGGCTGTTTTTGGAAGAAGTGGGGATGGTTAAACTACTGGCTGCATTGCTTTTCTTAATAAATTAGACCCCAAACCTGAGAAACCTTTAGTGTGGTTTTCTTTTCCTGCTTTAAAAATACACTGAGTAGTTCAACAGTTGTTTTCCTGCCTTCAAGTGTAATTCCTTCTTACATTAGTGAATGATCACCAATAAAATGCTGAGAGGAATAGTCTTAAACATTATTTACCCTGGTAACCCTCTACAGTTCTTTAAATGCTTCAGTCTAGTATGAAAAGGTATTTTACTTTTGATTAAATTGCTGGTTTTACTGCCTGTCAATCATATTTGTCTGGTACTTGGTGTAAATGAAAACCCTTGAAATTTAATTGCAGACTTAAATGTGATTTTTTTATTAGCTAAACACACTGTTTCTAGGAAATTTTAATTCCTTTAACATTCTCAATGAGCTTAGGGCAGAAAAACTTCAGATATTTAGATGGTTTAATATTTTATAAACTCAGTGGGGCCAAAGACAGAGCAGGGTACAGACACGGGGTTGTTACTTGCACATCCTTGGGATCACCACCTTGCTCAGGGTGAGAATCAGTGACTCTAAGGCAAACAGGTAAATCATTATTTTTCTCAATATCATAGTTGCTAGAAGCAGTTGTTAAATTCATTAAATACACTCCTTTTCCACATGTGCACAACCTTTTGTTTCTGCTTTTCTGTTGGGATCAGATTTAATATAAATTATTTTAAAAGGATTGTATTTGAGTGGAAACCCCAATGGATCTTGGCATGTAAGGAGATTTCCAGAATTAGGGTTTTAGGATGTAGGGGTTTGTGGTCAAAGCAACTCACTGTGCAAAAGATAACTTAGTCCCTGGCTAACTAATTGTGGTATTTATGTCACTTAGCAGATGTGTGCAGGGTTCTGCCAGCTGTGACTGCTTTAGGAAAAATAAATTGGTCATTTTGATGTAGCCATATATTGAAACATTTCACTGTTTGGGAGTCTCTGTTGTTGGGTTTTTGACTTTTTTCGGGAGAAATGCAGCAGAAATATTTGTGAGTGTTGTGTAAATTACCTGGAGTTGCAGTAGTAATCTTTCTTCCTCAAATCTTTATAAAAGTCTTCACCTAATTCCCTAAGAACCAAAGTTGTTTTTCCTAGGTACAAAAGCCCTGTCACGTTTTTCTTAAGAAAAGGGATTTACTGACAGGTTGCTGTCTGAAATCCCACGTTGCTTACAGCTCATCAAAGTCCAGATGCTGAGTGTAAATGTGGGCATTGCTGCACTTAATAAAAGTGTTCATGCTCCATTGACTCCAGCTGAACTGTGCTAAATGTAGCCCAGGTTCAGCTGCATTATTTTTGCTCCAGTGATAAAAGAACACAAACTGGAGGTCCAGCTAACCCAGTGTCCTGCTTCTCACTGTGGCCAGTACCAGGAGAGTATTAAAAGAATAAAAATGCAGGATATGCATAGATTAATCTCTTCTGCATGCATTTTTCCAGCATCCAGTGGCAGGCAGGTCAGGTACTTCCTGGGACTGCATCTGGAAAACTGTTGTCAGGACTATTAATTAATATCTTCTATTATTATTATTATTATTATTATTATTATTATTATTATTATTATTATTATTATTATTATTATTATTATTATTATAAACTGTTAGTGCTTTTGCTTATTGTAGCATCCTGTGGTAGCTTCAGTTTACTTGTAAATGCTGAAGGATTTATTGATACTATAGGCTGTTCCTGAATAATTCTGTGCATAGATACTTTTCATTTCGAGTAAAATTCCAATTATTCTGGAATACTTGTTACATTTTAAGCTTATCCCTTATGCAATATCCAATAAACTTTCAAATCTATGTAGAACTGACCTTTAGGATATTTTTTTTCTTTTTCTTTAAAGCTCTCTGATCCCTCTGACTTACCCAAGAATGCTTTCAGAATTTTTTCTATGCTTGTAGAGTTCTTATGTACTGAACACATCGATTATGCATTAGAAACAGGCCTTGCTGGTGAGTACAGTATTTCCTGAGCATTTCATCTCCTTGGCCTTTCTGTGCAGATGATCTTTGCTGTGCCTTATTGATTGGCCTTGTTCAGGATGTGTTGGTTAAATTAAATCTGTTTTGTATGTTTGGGGGTTGACATTTAATGGCTTCTAAAGTGTAACTTTCATCTGGGGCATTGATACACAGATGCAAATGTGCTCCTGTCTTTAGAAATATTTTTATCACAGAAGTTGGGACATGAGGATTCCCTACCTTTGTATTCTGTGTCATAACAGGAGAATATTTTTATATTAAATCTTTATGTTTATAGGAATTCTGTGCTTGTTTATATATTTGTGTGCTTAGAGTGACAGTAAATAAGAAAACTGCTTGTTTTAAGAAATTAAAATCTTGACAGTGAGAACCTGTCTGTCTTGTAAGACAGCATTAAACTCACATTCTGGAGTTTTTAAATTGGCTGCTCTGCTTTGCTTTCAGAAATGTTACCAGTAAAGTATTTCTGTGCTTATGCTTGTTACCAATATAGCTACAAGAAGAATTCTATATATGGCACCGTGGTAAATTTTTGAAACTCTAAGCCTGTGATTTAAGCATTCATGGAAAAAATCTGCATATTTAAAAAGTCATCATGCTAATTATAAGAACTGCATATCGTTACAATTCTAATGAAACCTTCTTTCCTTTAGGCATTCCCTCTTCTGATTCAAAGAATGCAAATCTTTATTTCTTGGATGTTGTCCACCAGGCCAATACCATTTTCCATTTATTTGACAAGCAGTTCAATGATCATCTGATGCCATTGATCAGGTACCTTTGTTTTGATGAACATTTCCTCTGGTCTTTTTCGGTGAAGAAAGCAAATTTTTTTCATTTCTCATCTCTATTAAGAGGAATTTATGCTTGGACTAGTTCAACCTGATATTGTGGAAGATAAAATATTGTGGGAGGGGGAAGAAGGGGAGTTTAAACAAATTGGTTCATTTGGAAACAAATGGGAGAGGGTGAGCTCCAGGAATACTGACAGGAAGGAAAGACATGTTGTTCTTGGAGATTTTGCTGCTGCATTCTAGGTGGGGCTGAAGGGGGTTTGTGGCTGTGCCCTTTTCCTGCTGGGGTGGGAAATCTTCACTAAATCCTGTTGGAAGCAGCAAACCCAGCAGATAAATTTGTTTTGATATTCTAACACTGTCACACATATTCTGTTGCAGCTCTTCTCCAAAATTATCTGAATGCCTTCAGAAGAAGAAGGATATCATAGAGCAAATGGAAGTGAAGCTGGATATGGGCATTGACAGGCAAGTAGAGATTCAAACTTTCTCTTAATCTTTTAAACCACACCTTTGTGATAGATATTAACTGGCCTTTCAAGCATGGATTATTCCTGAACTCAAAATTTCAAAATTTGAAATTTTTTTAAACAGATAAACATACATTGTTGTGCATAAGAAATTTAGATTTTGTGTGGATAGAGGGTCATGTTTTCCATGGCAGTCTTCTGGCCCAAAAATGCTTCTGGAAGGATGGTAAAGCATTTTGCTTATGTTGAAAGAGTGCAATAATTTACTGTTGCCTTATTGTCTCAAACTGGTGTTTTTCTACTTTGAAAGAGGGAGAAATGATGATTGAAATAGGTTAAACACTTGCAGGATTTCCATTAGGAGCAAAGTTTGACAAAAATAGGTTAAATGATTTGCTGGGATCTGTGCAGTGCTGTGGATTAGACCAAGTCGTGGAAGTCTGGAGACCTGGAATAATTTTGATTCTGACATTGACTTGCTTTGAGGTTATGACTCATTTAATCTTTTTTCTATTTCTCAGAATAAAAATGAGAGGATAGCTGTAAAAATTGCAAATTAAAATCACAGCTGTTTTGCAGCAGAGAAAAATAATAAACTAATGAGCTTAATATTAGGAAATGGAGCTGTTGTGTGATGCCCTACTTTTGGTTTGGTGTATTATTTCCTGCAAGTGCAAGGAGAAAAGTGGAAATAGGGGATGTGAAGTGGCAATTGAGATTTTAGCTGCTCCTGCTGCAGGTGACCTTAGAGGTTTAAACACAAAGTTGGAAATAGTTGAAGAACTGAGCCCATAAGCTTAGATCTGGATAGATACAGATCAGTCATCAGTATTACAGTGGTTTGTATCTGTTTGTGTTAAATAATTAATCTCTTAAAGACTTAGGAGAACAAGTCCTTGTCAGAAGACAATACATACAAAGGCTTGTGGATGAGGAAATCAAAAAAACTTGTGTTTTTTTTAAAAAAGAGATTAGTTTTGAGATGAACATTACATGTAAAATGTGTTTGTGGGGCTGTTTCATGCTGCTTTATGGTGCCACTGGTGCTGTTGAGAATTGATTGTCTTGCTTAAAGGAATGAGTTTTAAAAATAAAGCAAATTTTCAAAACATTGATGGTTTCAGCTTATCCAGTCTGGGAAAGTCCAAGTGCAGCTTCTTGAAAACCATTCCCAGCAATTATCTATTTCAGTAAAAGTGATTTATTAGCCAAACAGAATTAGTTAAACTGATTTTCTCTCAGTATGTATTTTGTATAAACAGCCTTCTGGGAGTATTTATTCCAAATGGAAATTGAGGAGAATGCAAGATATTATTTCTTTAAATTTCTGTTGGTATATGGGCTTGGAATGAAGTAAATCTGAAATACAAGTCTGAGCTCTATGCATGGGAAAAAAAAGAGGTTTTTTCCCCTCTCTGGTTACATGTATTCTTTTCCACCCCACTCCAGCTTGAATCCTTCAAGGCCTCGAATGTCCTTGACAGTTTTCTTTGGGAGGGTTGGGAGGATGAGGGAGGGAGGTGAAGGAGAGGGAAGGGGAGGAGAAGAGAGCCAGGGGAATGTTCCTGGCCAAGATGGGTACTGGGAGAGGTTTGCAGCTCTGTCACTGCTTTGCTGTTTGACCTTTGCTTTGGATTCCAAGGAAAGCAGGGCCTTGACCTTAGACAATGTTCTGAACAGATAAATCCCATAAAGGAGAAATAATTGATGCTGTAGAACTCCATTAGATTTCTGGGAACAAGATAAATACCAAGGCAAAGGAAGAGTTTTTTTCTTCCCCCTCACCCTTCCTTTCTTTTCCAAGTGTTTTCTGATGCTTGCTTCTAATATGCAATGTGATCTAATTCTGCTAAACTCCTTGGAACGCTTCCTTTGGATTCTCTCTGCATTGAAGGATGCTATCCAATTTCTCTGAAGAGCTGGATTTGAATGGATTACCTCACAATTAATGTGTCCCCTTTAAAATCAGCAGGCCAGCAGGCTGTGTGCTCTGCTCCAAGACACTGAACTTGGAGGAAACAGTTTTTAGGTTTTTTTTTTTGGCTGATGCTCCTTTTTCTAACTGCTTACATAAAATCAAGCAGATCTTCTCTATAGAAAAATGTTAGATACTGTTTTTTTCCCCCCCTCGTTGCTTTATGCTGCTTAGTTTTGTCCAGATTCATGTCAGTATATATAAATATAAAAGTCAAGGAAATGAAACAAGTTCCCTTCAAAACCCAGTCTGTATTTGTAATTTTAAAGGACACTGAATTGTATGATTGGACAGATGAAGCACATCTTGGCTGCAGAGCAAAAGAAGACAGATTTCAAACCAGAAGATGAAAACAATGTTTTGATTCAATATACAAATGTAAGTAACCAGCTCACGAGTGTTACCAGGTACAAGATGCTCCTTACCAAACTCCCATTATGCAACATGTGTATTTAATTTACTAAATTTACTTCCATTTTGCACCAAACCCTTCAAACTCTGCTGTGAACTATTTTCTCAAGCTGAAAAGGAACATGAGTAATTTCTATCTAGTATCAGACACAAATCAGTGGGTGCTGGAGGAACTGGCCCATTCTTTCTCCTCCCAAGAGGCCCAAATTTGGAACAAGGCTTTTAGCTGATAATTAGCTTTGAGCTATCGGTTTCAGAAAATCAATTATCTGTTACTCTCCAGTTGCTGGGTGCTTTTTCCTCTCAGAGTGGCAGGAGCATGGCAGAGCATCACAGGTACAGCATGAACATTTTGCTGCACAGTGTTGTCTCTCCAGTGAGTGTGTCTGAATCCCAGCCTGGGGGCTGCTGGGGTGGCTCACGTTAGGGAAAAAGGCAGGGAGGAGTAGGGAACAAACTCAATGGGAAGAAGTGAGAGCATTCCCCAAATGCCTGCAGTCAGGTGGGGATGGGAGAAGTGTAGCAGTAGGTACTCTGTGGGAAGGGTAAAAATCCCTGTATGACTCTTAGTTTGGATTTATAATTGTGACTCACAAGAGGTTTTTAATCACACCCCTTTAGTGGATCACTAAATTAAAAATCCAAATTAAAATGTTCTATTCTGAACTGATATGAACTATAGCTTAATTGAATATTTTCTTGCATCTATCTTTCTGCTTGGATTTTTGCATCTTTGTGTTGCAAATAAAAAGAAATGTGAAAAATGATTAATTGGAGAATAAACTTTTGCAACACATTGAGATTAATCAAAGTTAGTAACTGATGTTCAACTTACGATGTGGAAGAAAGTAGATTACCTAATTCTTATTTACTTCTTTTTTATTTTTCCTGATCTAGGCTTGTGTTAAAGTGTGTGGCTATGTTAGAAAACAGGTGGAAAAGATCAGGAATTCCATGGATGGTAAGAACGTGGACACGGTTTTGATGGAGTTTGGGGTTCGTTTCCATCGCCTCATCTATGAACACCTTCAGCAATATTCCTACAGCTGCATGGGAGGGATGCTGGCCATTTGTGACGTGGCTGAGTACAGGAAATGTGCCAAAGACTTCAAGGTGAGCCTGTCATGAGGGGTAGTGATGGTTGTAAATCCTCTCTCGGGAGGAAGAGTTTTGAAGGTGTACATGGATATTCTAAGACTGCAAGCAACTCTAATTATTTCTGGTTTTTTTCCTTTGTTTCTCCTTGCCCACAGATTGCGCTGGTCTTACAGCTCTTTGATACCCTGCATGCACTTTGCAACCTTCTGGTTGTAGCCCCAGATAATTTGAAGCAGGTTTGCTCAGGAGAACAGCTTGCTAACCTGGACAAGAACATCCTTCACTCCTTTGTCCAGCTGCGTGTTGACTACAGGTCTGCTCGTCTGGCTCGCCACTTCAGCTGAGAGCATGGCAGGAAACCTTGCACCTTTGGACAGCCTCAGTTGTTAGAAAGCACAGGGAATTATTTCTTACCAACCATGGGTGTAGCTTTTGTGGGACAGTGACTGTTCAGGATAAAGCAGCAGCCATACTTAAACCTGACCTTGTAGAGGGCGAGCAGGTGAAAATCTGGTTGATGTTTCATGTTAGCTCAAGTTCTCCCAGTGAAGAATTTCACAAATCTACTTGCTACTGATTTTTTTTTTTTTAATTGGAAACATGTTGGTGTAGGAGAGCAAATGGTGCATTGAAAGTATTTTAGTCTTCAGTATTGAATTATCAGATACCATTTGTTAGACTTGAACTACAGAGCATAGCGTAGGTAATGGATTACATAGACTAGACCAGTGTAAAAACATTCTTCATCAATTTTAATGACTTAGACTTCAGCACAGCTAATCATAATCAAATTATCTTTGATTGGTGTTTCTAAGTCATTTCTTTCATTTAGAACCTTATCCTGCTCAATGTAATTTCTTGCTCTAATTAATTAGCTTGGAATTTCTTTGAGATGTAGGAGTAAAACACTATCCCAGAAAGACGTAATTTATTCATTGTGTAGCATTCTAAATAGAACTAAAGTGGTGAAAAGTTTTGGATTTTTTTTTTTATTTTATTTTTGGTTTCTTTGGCTTTGATTTTTTTTTAACGTAATAGTCAAGGGCCCACTGGAATGTACTGGCATTGTATGATCTGACATTCTTGTTTCTGTTTGATACCAGCACACTGAGTTTTATATATGCTCCTGAAGTAAATGCAGCTGCCTTGCTAAGGCATCCTTATTACAAGTGAAGGTGCCCATTGTGGGGTTACTATAAAAGAACTTTTTCTCCTGTCTTATTTTGTATGTAAATAAATTCAAATTGTAACAAAGTGAAAGGATAAAATGTAGCCCAGTTTTTCCTATGTGGCAGGAATGGCTCCAGTAAAAACCTAGAGTGGCAAATTCTGAGCTGAAGAGAATTGATCCTCAGTGCCTGAGCAATGTAAAATGTTGAAGTGTGTGAAAGCTGCTCTTCCACTGATCATAACTTTGATATTGGACAGAGGCTGCTCTGTGTCTGTTGTGCTCCAGGGTTTATTCAGGAGCTCCTGGCATGGACCCACAGTGTGTGTACAGTGAACTGAAGCAACAGCAGTGTTGGAAACATCTGGGGTGGCTTTTCCACAAGCAGCTGGAAATTGTTGTAAATAGACCTTTTTTTTTTTCAGAATGGGCTCTTGTGGAAGCCAGGTTGGAACTGCAGTGGAACAAATCCTTTCTAACATGTTCCTTCTACTGTGGGCTCAGCACATTTTGGAAACTTCTTTGTCTCCCATCTGCAGAGCAGCATTTCTATCCATTCACTTTTATGGGTTGGTCAAAGAATTTTGTTTTCCTCTTCTGTTAATGAATTCCCAGGTGGGGTCAGTATTGACATGGCTTGTTGGAACTTCTCTTGCTTAGCTGGGGTTCTCCTGCTTCATTTTGGATTTAGGGGAGCATTCTGTGGGTAAACAAGGGATTGGATGCCAGCCTGGCTCACAGCATCCAGGGAATCTGGCTGCTCTGCTGGGCTGCTCTGCTCTGTTCCTTGGCCATGGCAAAGCCACAAAGGGGTTTGGACACTGGAGGAGGCACCTGCTTGTACTGCTGCCATTTTTGTTCCAAAAGCTCTGGTGTGAATTCAGATGATACCTCTCTGTTACCTCTGTAACTGAAAGCCAACAATTTTAAGGCTGTGGTTTTATGAACCAATACAAAATCTTTCTACAAAAAAGAAAAAAAAGTGTCAATTTGCTAACACTTCAGAACAGTGAACATCATCTTGAGATTGCAGATCACAGAAGTGCTTCAGAATTTGTTGTATGACTGTTTGAATTTTTTTTTAGGGTTGTATGAAATGTATTTACCATATTCTTTGCTTTATTAGCTGTGTTTTCCATCTATATGCTCAGTGCAATATTTCCATTATGCCTGTTAACAGGAGGCAGCAAAAAGTAGGTGAACACTTAGATATGTAAACTCTTCCTCAATAAAAAGAATTCCTTACAGATACTTTTTTTCATTTCATTTCCATGTTCCTCAAAGATATTTATACTCAATTGTATAAGCCCTTCTATTTAAAAGGAAAAAAAAAAAAGAATAAAAGTAATTTTACTGACCAAATTTATCACTGGTGTGAGCTTTCTCCTTCCTTTAAAAAACCTCCCCATGTACACACTGAAAGTTTCTATTTCTGGAGAAGGCTGCATTGTCAGTAAGTTTATTTTATAATACAAGTTGGATTGGGATGGGGTGGGGGAACTATAATTTTCACACATTTTTAAGTTTAGAGCTCTTATAGCATATAATTTAGAAAAATATTTCCAGTGGCTTATGAATGCAATAAAATAGTATCTAAAATACAAATATGCCTTTTAATGTTCATATAATGAGTTAAAGTATTGCCTGTCTAATGTTCCCTCCTACAACATAGGCATTTATTTATCAGGCTGGCAGCCAAACCTGGGAGGGGGAGAGTGTGTGTGTGTGTAATTATGTTGTCTACAATTGGTGAAAATGGCTTTGCAGTAAACTGTTGTAGGCTGGAAAAGAAGCTGTGTATTTTCCAAGTCCTGTAATTTATTAAGGTCATTTGCTATTTTGTTCTGTTTGAGTGTGCACAGAGGGCAGGAAGGAATTCTGTAACAATCCTTCACAAATAATGCAAAAAAAATGGGGAAACAGCAGTGCTGGGAAATATAAGATAGAGAAATAGAGGGTAAGAAGTGAAGAAGACATGAGCAAAAAAGGATGTGGAGAAGGAGCAGTTTTAAATGAAGAAGCACATGAAGGAGAGGGTTAAAATAGGAATGATGGAAACCTGACACACACATCAACCTGGGAGAAAAAGCAAGATTGGCATTGAATCTCCACAGCTACATCCCACCCTGAAATGAAATCAGCCTCCAGAGGAGGGGGATGGCTAAAATACTTGGCTCATACATCTGGAGACTTGGATTCAACAGGAGGAGAATCCAAACCCAGTGAGTGTCTGCTGGGAAGGGCAGGGAGTGATGTGTGAGTCTGCCAGGAGTTGAAATGCATCAGCAAGGTGCAGCCTCAGTGGAGGGAAGGAGAATTTGCCAGAGCTGAGCTTATTTATGATTCTCTTTGAAGAGCACAGTGAGCTGGAGGCAGGTGAGTGACTGCTGGATTTGAGGGTGGTGTGATGGCAGAGGGCAAGCCATGCTGTCCTGCCTGCAGTAAGAGGACTTGGGTTGGATTTGGGGTTTGGTTTTATTTTCCTCTTCACAAAGTCATTTGAATGCATGGGTGGTGTGATGGAGTGCTGCCTGAACTGACTGCTCTGTTTCTGTGGGAGATTCTGTGTCCTGCAAAGTGCCTTGGTGAGGGTGAGGCCCTTGAGTCCCTCCCTGGGCTTGTCCTGTCCTTCAGAACACAAAGTTCCAGGTTTCTCCATCCAGCATGTGCATGGCAGGGAACATTCTCAGTTCTGGATGTCACCAGAGCAGGAGGCAGCTCTTTGGATTAAGTTTTCATGGCAATAACTGCCTTAATTCAGATTAGCACTTGAGTTGAACCATGAGCTGGGAAACCATTTGAGGCTGTGATTTTTCTGTACATAAGAAGCAGATATCTAAACAATTGCTTG
Organism: Muscicapa striata striata; assembly: GCA_030060385.1. Taxonomy (NCBI): domain Eukaryota; kingdom Metazoa; phylum Chordata; class Aves; order Passeriformes; family Muscicapidae; genus Muscicapa; species Muscicapa striata. The sequence goes on from JAREIS010000178.1 coordinate 1,739,596, forward strand.
TCCAACTTTAATTGCAGGTAGCAGCCCTTGCCCTTTGCCCTTCTTGTCCCAGGGGCAGCAGGGAGGACAAGGCAGGCACCAGCTCTCTTCTAGAGGGCAACAGGAAGGAGCACCTTTCCTGTCCTCATGTTCTGCTGCATTTTGGCTTCTGGGCATTATTTCCTCCCCACCACGTCCTCTGTGGTAGCTGTAAATGGAGACAGATTGCTGTTTTTCTTTTGCATCAAGGCTGGCATGTTGTAGATTTTTTTTTTTTTCTTTCCTGGTGTTTCTACACCTGTTTTAAGGAGGGGAGGGAGGCAGATCTCCTGCCCAGTTACATTCACTGCTTTGCTTGTCTTTCCTCCCCTCCATTCTAATTTCTTTTGGTGGTAGGAGATTTCTCTACCACATCTTCTGCTTATCTTGGAGTGGGGAAGCAGCTGTGTTTGCCTGTCGACTTTTCTCTTGTGTGGGGCACAGCTCTGTGTCAATACAGCCCTCAGTGTGTGTGGAAACCTTGGTTTCTACTTTTATTCTGCGAGCTTTATGTCCCTGTGCCCTGTTTTCCTTTCAGATCTCAGGACTGCACTATCCCTTCCCCTCTCACTATCCCTTCCCCTCTGTTACCACTTTGCCAGAGAGGGAAAAAACTTTTAACTTTGCAGTGTGGCTTCTAGGAGACCCTTTACACATTGTCTGGGGCTTCTTCATCCATGTGGAGCCTGGTGGGAGAAGTGTAGCTCCCTTCCCCTTTATCCCTCTACCTTCCCCAAATTCTCTCATCTCTGCAGATCTCTGTTTCCATCTCCTCTCTTCTGACCTGTAAATTATATTGAAATTTCATGTAAGGGACCAGCCATGGGGGAAAAAGTGTCAGATATCTCAGCTTTAACCATTTAGTCGACGTGCCAGGAAAGTAACATGGAATGCAAAGTTGAGCCATTTCTGAAGATTGTCTTTGAGATCAGCTTAAATTAAAATTACTTGTTTTGATACTTGATTGAAGTTTTCTTAGTAATTTATTTGTTTGCAATGTCAGTTCATCCTGATGTGAAGCTAAATCAGAGGCTTGCTTGCTGCAGTCCTAAATCCTGCTCATCTGCAGTGCTGCTTTTCCTCTGTGGAGTGAGAAGACCTTGGAGCTGAGGCTGGAACACAGGTGAATCACAGGCTGTGGCAATTCCCACCCTTGCCTTGCCTTCCTGTCCTGCTCCAACAGATCATCTCATCCCTGATGTGAGGGGCCAGCCCCATATTCCCTGCCTGCCCTGACCAGCCATCCCTTCAGTGAAAAACCATTTCCTTATATCCACTCTCCTTGTGGGGTCAGAGTTGTTCCACCCCACTCATGTCATTTTAGAGCAGAGCCACAGCTGTCACTGCTGGTTTGCTCTGCTGATCTTCCAATGTGCAACATTCTTTGAAAGTTGATACTCAAAAATTTTTCTTCTTGAAGTGTTAAACCTCCTCTCTCTCACTGACACCCAAAATCATCTGGAAGGCTGCTGAATCCAGAGTGTGAAGGAGGAAGGGCTGGTTCTGGATCCCAGTGGCTGCTGCAGGAATCCCCTCAGGCTGAGTTTTGCTGTTCTCAGACCTGGATTTAGCAGGGATAGAGGAGAGAACAGACCAAGAGGTGCTGGCCCTTTTCATTTGTCCCCTCTGAGTGCACAGTGGGGCTCTGTGAGTTTTGGGGCTGTTTCTGCTCCCCAAAGGAGCTGTTTGCACCACACTCAACCCTTGGGATGGACTCACCTTAACCCCACCTGCTCTGCTCCCAGGACTGCCCCTGCCCCTCCCAGCCCCATCCCAAGGGTTTATCCTGGCTCCAAGGAGCCCTGGCAGTGTCTTGGATGTACAGCTGCTTTTCCATCAGTCTCCTGGGGACAGGAGCTGCTGTGCTCTCAGGGGTTCAGCCTCATCAAGGACCCCTCTTTGCTTCAAAAGAAAAAGACTGTGGAAAGAAGATGTGTTCAGAAGCAATTCCAAGCTCCAGGTGTCAGGATAAACAGTCCAGGTTCACCTGGGTTGCAGATGGTCATTGTGAACCCTCCACTGATCTTCAACTGATGTTTGAGCATTGTGGAGGAGCCAGTGAACACGAGCTTGCATTTGAAACATTTTTATAACATCCATTTTACTGTAAACAATTCATTAAAATGACTTGCTAAGTCTTAGGCAAGTGGATTTTTGGAGGTTGCTCATTTTACTTATCCACCCAAAGTCAATTTGAGTATGAATATATAACATTTTACTCATAATAGCAAACAACTTCAGAGAAGAGACATTTATTCTGGAGGCAGAGATTCAAACTAGACAGCAATGATGCATTACAAATATATAATTATTTGCACTAATATTTGAGCAGGTGGAATGGATTAGTACATGGTCAACATTGCACTGCTGATAACATGTATTTTTCTATATTAATATGTACTGTGCAACATGTATTAAAATTGTCAATAATTCATTTTAACAGAGATAGCAATATTTATATTGCTGTGTTCTACAGACAGCAGAGTGAATTGTTAAAATGTGTAAAGCTGGACTAGATTTAACTAAACTTTGTTTCCCAGCATGTGTGGTTTTTAATTTCTCATTAAGAAAATAAAAAATAACAGCTTTCAACCTAGAAAGATTCTTGCACTTCCATGGAATTTCTTGTCCAAATCCTTTCCTTCTCCCTCCAGCCTGTTAGGGAAAAGCTTGAAATAAGATCTCCAAGACTCAGCCCAGTCCCTTGTAATAGGTGGATTCTTTCTGTGAATTTTCTTGAATTATATGGAACTCAGGTGTTTTGGGTTTTTTTTTGTTTTGTTTTGTTTTTTTTTTTTTTTCTATTTTTAAGACTGATTTTGTCTTCTGCTATGTTGCTTGTTGTTTTCCCCTCTTAATGCATTTTTGGAAGCCTCAGAGGGTAAAGTTAGTCTGTTTAACCAGTGAATGCATCTCCTTTTGTAAAGAAGGATCAAGAGGAGACCTGGGATAAGCAGGAAATTCTCCATGGGGATGAACCAGTAAGTTTTAAAGGAATATCTTTAAGTGTCAGAGAGCAGGGCTAGGTTCAATATTAGGAAGAAATTCACCCCTGTGAGGCCCTGGCACAGGTTGCCCAGAGAAGCTCTGACTGCCCTGGATCTCTGGGAGTGTCCAAGGCCAGGCTGGACAGGGCTTGGAGCAGCCTGGGACAGTGGAAGGTGTCCCTGCCATGGCAGGGGGTGGAATGAGATGAGCTTTAAAGTCCCTTGCAACTAAAATTATTCTATAATCTTAGATCATGTTCTCTGCCAGTGTTTCTTGCTGATTGTTTTGTTCTGACATGCAGATCTGGGGTTGTATTTGGGGGAAAAAAATGGATTTTGCTGCTTTTTTCCTCCTGGGGAAATCTGTCTGCAGGGAGGCAACTAAATTGCAAGCAGCAGCAGTTGAAAGCAGCCAGAATCTCTGCATCCATTGCAGACTTTAAAAGAATGATCCTGACCAGCCAGACACAAGTTCAACTGGACTAGTGAATCTCCCCATTTGTGTACCCTTTTTTTTTTTGTATATGTGGGGGGTTTTTTGTATATATGCTGATATATATCAATCCCAGAAGTGGCTTTGGGGATGGATTGCTCCTTCCTCTTGTCTAGGCAACTCCTTTATTCTGAAATAACATCTTATGTTTGAAAAGCTTCTTTAAATGTGGAAAGACTTCTTTCTTCAGTGTCAGAGCATCTGCCACGAATGTCTATGGGAACTGAGCCCCCAGTTGAGACTAAAGAGAAGAGAAGTCTTGCTTAGCTGTTGAGAGTCAACTTGCTGCTTTTTAATTGACTTTTTTCTTCCTGCAAAAGTGAGGGCCTTAAATAGTAATTTTGAGGCAGAGCTTGAAGTCCAGGTCTTCTGAAGGAGACCAGAAATATCCTGGCTTATGTTTGCTCAACATATAGGGCACAATGCCAAATTCACTGCTGGTGTGAGCAGCTGTAACTTTGCCAGCTTCAATGGAAATATGAATTTTTAAAAGTCCATAAGCACGTTAGACACATACCTTTGTCTTCCCACAATTAGTTTTGTTGCCTGCATAGCATGAGGCTTTCTGTAGTACATAATCCAATGCCTAAATATAGTAATTCCAATGCACTTGAGATCAATTAGATTTGTACTTTTAAACTCAGTTTTGTCTGTAAAGATAATGTTATGTTGCTGAAGGGATTTGGTATTTAAAGAGTCTGAACAAGTCTTAGTGGCTCTTGGGCATTATAATTTTTATTTAGCTGCTTTTAGCCCAATCACTAATCAAATTAAAACCTACCATGACTAGTGTATAACTCAGAGCAGACAGGGGAGTGTCTTTAGCTGACAGCACTTAATTTTTTGATGAGAGGGGTGCTAAGGTGGTGCTTTTGTTAGCAAGAAAAGACTCCTCTTTTCTGCAAATTGAAAAATAGGTTAAATTGACTTTGGGAGGAAAAAAAACCCCACATAGGTTCAAGGCTGTAGTAGTCCCTGCAATGATGGGCAAAGGTCTCTTTGAAGCCTTTGCACTGTGAAGGCACTTTGCTTTAAAGGAAATGACTTTATTTAGTTTTTACAAACAACAATCCTGTAAGAATAATGCTGTTGGTTGTGTGAAGGGAGGAGGGGGAGGGTAAGAAAGAGCTCTCAGCTTCCCTCTAGGACATTATTCCAGAAGGGACCCTCAGATCAGGCACTGGAGGGACAATGCCCTGTGCAGCAGTGGCATGATCCCAAATGTGGTTTGTTTCCTTCAAGAAAGCCAGAGCTGTTCTTTGTATAATGTGTAATTCTCTCCATGTTGGTGTTTTCCATTCAGACCCACCATGTGAGGTAAGGAGCAGGAAGGTGGGCATTTTTTCTGCTTTGTTTCATGGAGAAATGGTACATTTAGCAATGTGAGGGGCCAAGCTGAGAAGGAGAAGGCAGGAAATAATGATTCAATGGTAGCACCGAGTGCTCGACTGCTCAGTCCTGTGGCAAGGGCAGAAATCAACAGCAATGTCAGCTAAAGAAGAGAGTTCATCCTGGGGCTTTATTTTAGGACTCAGTAAAGTCCTAATCAGGCTCAGGAAATGTCTACTCTTAGAAATTCCTAAGAATCTGTCAACTTGATTTGAAAAAAAATGGCATGAGTGTCAATTGTGCTGTCACACACCCACTCCTACACTTGTCTCCAGCTTTGAGTTGGAGTGTATTTGCTTTTAATTGTCAGTGCCAGAAAATTGCTTCATGCCAAAAAAGACAAGGAATAGCTCTTCTTCTTGAGCTTTCCCAAAATAGACCCAGAAAGAACTAGATGTGCTGAGGAAGCTATGGGAGAGCAACACAATATTTTTACAGTTTTTTGTTTTAATTCAGTGGGTAGTTATTTTTTGGATGTTGAACTCCGTGGATTCCAAGGGGAAATGGGACAGAGCCAGTTCTGTGATGGAACATGATTGCAGAAGACAACACAGCCACTCTGCACTGCCACACAGAACAGAACTGTGGCCAAAAGGAGCAAAGTGGAGCTGCTCCCCAGGCATGGTGACATCGTGGGGGACTGACCACCAAATTCCCTTTCTGTGAGTTTAAATGGGCACTGTGCTCCTTGTGCAGGCTCCCTCTATCATGGACTGTTGGGAGTTTGCAATTAAGGGTCTCTCTGAATTTTTCAGAGAGAAATCAGAGTGCAGAGATTGAATGAAAGCTTTTGGATAGATTGAAGTATGTTAAGCTACTTATACATAAAACAAAGATGTAAGTTTAACTTTTAGAATAAGTAAGCAAGTGAATTTTAGAATTAGCACTAAGTGCTTTTAGTAAGTAAAAGATTTTAGTTCTAGAATGAGCTTTAAGAGTTTTAGTAAATGAAAGATTTTTAGATGCTAGAGTAGAAGTGTGAATTCTAGTAAAAGTTTAAAAACGTATTTTAGATACTAGTGTTTTAGTGCAGAGGCTTTAGGAACATAGTTTTAGACATAAAAAACTATAGTAAGAATATTGTTTACATTTTTGAGATAAAACAAGATAAAAAAACCAACCCAACAAATTGGTGCCCAGAGCACCAAAGATCTAACCCCACAATAGACTAAGAGAAGGGATCTGTTTCAAAGTCTGATTCATCCTGTTGTGGAACTAAAGTAGGGCAGAAGATTTGCTTCCTAGAAAAGCCTCAGTTGCTTCTTTACTTCTGAAGGGATGCAAACCACTTGTTTCAACCAGCTGAAATGAGAAGCCTATTGAGGAAGATAACCTCACCTACTTGTAGAGGCCAAGCAAACCATGACTACTTGTTAATTTGCCCCCTGAAAACCATCTGTGATGAATTCATCCTGTGTGGCTCACTGGATTTCATCTTCCCTGTTAACAGGAAAAATCTCGAGGTGTCTTTGCTTCCCTGCTAAGTCTGGTGGTAGACAGGAGAGCAGAGAACTTGATAGCAGGTAAATTCCTCCTTTGTGTGTGTAGGAATTGCCTTTTAGAAAACTGCAGAGCCAGTCTCTGAAACCCATGGGTTTATCTGCCATGGCAGAGCAGAGCAGGTTGGGGTGATGCAGGATGGAAACTGCCTCCTGAATGGCTTTGATCTTGGTCTCTTTGGTGATAACAGCCAAGGGATGAGCCTCTTCTGGAGGAGCCATTCTGTTGTGACTGATGAAGAAAACAACCAAATGGAGGAGTGAGAGAAAAGAGGTTAAACTGGACAAAAGGCTTGGACAGAAATCTGAAAAACGCTTCCTTTATTTCTCCTTGCTTTACTCTAAACAAGTCTTTGATTTCTTTAATCTGACACCGGCTAACTTCAAACAAAATGAGTTTTCTTCTAGCTTGGTTCCCTTCTGCTTGGCATCCCTGTCCCTGCACACCTGCTGGTCCTTGGCAGGGCAGAGCAGCCCGCTGTCCCCTCTCCCCTGGTCCCAGCTCTGCCTGCCTGAGTGGCAGCTGCTGTCTGCCCAGCGAGCTGTGCTGCAGCCCCAACAATCTGCAGATGCCATCCATCTGTTCATCACTGCCTTCTGGGAGCAATGGCCTTGCTTCTCTTCTCCTTGCAAGCCTCTATCCTGGTTTTTTTTCCACGGTGAACTTCCCTTCTGCTGGATCCCAGAAACCCAGGATTTTTTGGCACTGACCCCTGGGGAGCACTGCTTTTGACCTGAGGCCTTGGAGAAGGCTTCCAAATTTGGGTGATGGAGTTAAAATCACAGGGGTGTAGTTAAATAAGAGTGTGTGATTTCACATGGTGAGGGGTTTTAAATTTGAGGTTCTTATAATATAGTAATAGGTATGGGACAAGATGGAGGATTTTGGGTGGTGCCTTTTTTGGTGCTCATCTTCCTTTTTCTTCATGGTTTCAGGCAGTAGTTTCTGCTTGGACAGTCAGTGTCACACTGAGGGTCATGGGAATTTGGTTACTGGGTTTAAAGGGTAAATAATATAGGTATTATTTCTCTATTGGACTGTTTAGCTTTAAGAGACCTTGTAGCAGCTGGATCTGGCTCCATTTTGCTCACTTCTGGCAGGTGGCTGGAAGTGCTGCTGAACTTTCTGTACTTTTAATAAGATTTAATAAACAACTAAGCCTGAACATGAGAAAATTAGTTTCCTTCATGTATTTTTTAATCCTGGCTCTGAGTGAAGGCAGAAGAGACTGAGACAAACCATTAAATAAGTGGTGCAAAACTCCCACTGCTGTTACACCCTTCACAGGGGGAGTTTTGCAATGCCAGGCCTGAGTGGCCTCTCAGGTTTTTGGTATTTCAGAGCTACTCAGGCAGAGTTTTGGGGTGCATCTCATGTCTGCCTGCTTTGCTGCAGGGCTCTGGCTGTGACCTGCCCTCACTGCTTTCACCCTTTTGTTTCCCAGGATCCATTTCTAGCTAAGGCTTATCAGTCCATAACAGAAATAATGTCTCTTGCCCTTCCCAGTGCAGCTGAGGAATTAAGAGATTTTTTTTTCCCTGTGCAGCATGGAAGGTTATTTCCAGACATCCTATTTGCCCTTCTGTCTGTTGTGAACTGTGAACCACAAAACATCTTTTTGCCCCATCAAAGGATCACTTTGGGCTTCCCAATGTGTTTATTTTTTTTTTTTTTAGACCAGTTTCCTGAGTTGGAGAGTCTCTAAAGCTGAAGGCCAGCACCAACATCAAGGAGGAATTATTTATCTCCTTCTGAAGAAAATCCTGGGTTTGGCTGGACATCCTCCTGGATGCCCATCTCTCCCAGGGTGCTTCCATCTGACCTGCCACTCTCTTTCAACTCTGCCTTGGGTCTACCTTACCTGGAGGCAGTTCTGATCCCCAGCACTCCCTCCCTCCCTTCATCCCTCCTCCCAAGCTCCACACACTCCTCAGCCAAGGCATTTTTGGCAGCATAGGCAGGAACTATTCCAAGAATAGGATCTTCACCAGTCAAACAGTTGCTTGTCATCTTGTCCCCTCCTGATTTGCAGGTGGCTTTGAGTTTCCCTGTCTGGCAACACAGGAGGCAGCAGCTAGCAGAGCCTCCATGACTGAACTGAAGGTAAGAGCAGAATTTGGGATGACAGCATGAGACATCACCTTTTTGCACTGTGGTACCCTGAAGGCAGTCTTCTTATCCTGCAAAATCCTGGAAATTGAGGTTGACATCAGCCTTGATGGGATGGCATAGGTGTCACTAGCAGCCCAAGGCTGCCTTGTTGTGTTTAGTGTTTGATTAGTTGGGTTTTGGCACCACTCTCTGCTCCTGTACCTGTTGAGGGTGGGATGTAGACTCACTGTGCCAGTTTAGAACCTGTGAATTTAGTGTGTGCTCACTTGGATTTTTCTTTAGTGTAGCCTTTGCAGGTGGAAAATTCACCTATGGCTGTACCTAGCTGCTTGTGTTTACAGATGTAGGATAGACTCAGGATAATTCAGATTGAAAGGCACCTCAGGAAGTCACCTGGTCCTCCCACCCCCACTTTTAAAGCAGGATCAGAAGTGAATTCAGGTCATAAAGAAGCGTTCAACAGCCCCAAAAGAGATGCAGAACCTGATTTTCTGGCTGTGTGCATCTAAACCCTGCTTTGTCAGGGAAGGTGTTAATTACTTTTATTGTGTTGAGCACTGGAGTAAACTAAACCTGGTTTCCTGGGGAATGATGCCCAACAGGTTCCTCCCTCTGCCCAGTGGTCTGAGAGGTCTTTAAATGATTCTGTGAGTCTGAACTCCCTTAAATCCCCCTGGAGCACCCTCTGTGCTGTCCCACAGGAGGGTGAGTGGCTGTGTGTGCTCTGGATCCTTGTGGGACAAACAGCATCTGGCACATCTCCTGGATGTTAACATATGTTCTAACTGGACACCAGTTCACACATTTCAACTGGGCAACAGATGGGATAAACAAACTGCTGCTGAGCTCACTCTTTGGTGATGCACTGATTTGTACTTCTGATCTTTGCATTCAACATTTTGCATAAAATTTATAGGAGAATTTTTTTTTTTTTTTTTTTTTTTTAAATCTATACCTTGGCCACTTTTGGTTAAATGGAACTAATGTGGCACCCTGAGAAATTACTAGGAACCTAGAATGGTTTGGGTTGGAAGGGACCTTCAAGACCATCTCATTCCAACCCCCTGCCACCTTCCACTATCCCAGGTTGCTCCAACCTCCCTCCAACCTGGCCAGGAACTATTCCAGGGATGGGGCAGCCACAACTTCCCTGAGCAACCTGTGCCAATGTCTCACCACCCTCCCAGTTAATTCAGAGAGAAAAAATCAGTTTGGATGTATCCATGGCCAGACCCTGAGCTTACCTGCTGGTTTCAGTTCAGGAAAAAGCTTTAGGTTAAGTCCCTAATTCAGGGAATTGTGAAGTCACTTTGTACTTGCCATCACTGATATCTCACCTGGTTTAAAGCTCAGCTGGACAACTCTGCTTCTAGGAGAGGTTCAGTCAGACACTGTCTGAGATACCTGGAGTTTGCTTGGCCAGATGAAACTGAAACATTGAGCTCCCCATGGAAATCCAGGGTTATTCCTGTGCATAAGTCCACAGGAATAAATCTGAAGTCACTGGTCCCAAAACTCGAGGGATTAATCTTTATTACAGTGCCCTGTAGCAGCACAGAGCTCAGGGTGGATTTCCTATGCAGATTTTTGCCTGAAATTCTTCATGGGAGCCCTCTGCTCTCTGAGTGAGCTCCCAAATGGTTTTTATCTTCCTCTTGCACCAACATAAAATACAAAGAATACTCCCTAAAAGTTAAAGGATGCCATGAAGGAGGGGTTCATTTGGTGAACAGTGAAAGATGATTTTGGGGACCACATCCTGCAGAAAGGGAGGTGTTGTGGAGCTGCAGAGGGTCTTTTCCCTCTGGGAGGGTTCTAGGGCACTGCTGGGAGTGTCTCTTTCCTCCTTTTCCATGCCCAAGTGGGATTCAGAGCTGTGCTTCTCTCCTGCTTTCTGTCCACATGGTGAGTGAGGCTTTCTTGCTCTGTGTTTCTGACATTCAGTTTGTATGGGAATACAAAAACAGCTTTAAATCACATTTACAGTTAGAAGTTCTCATTCCATGATGGAGACAAACAATTTTTGAAGTTCCTAAGCAAGGATGGAAAATGTTAAACACTTCCCAAGCATTTTAGCCACTGAATGTTCTTGATTCTCCAAGGAATTCTCCAAGGAAAGCTTTCCCACCCCTCTTTACCTCTGTGAAATTTTGGGGTTTTTTTGCAATGTGGCTGTCATTTGAGGTCAGTACTCAAGGGAGGGAAGGTGCCTCACTCACACCCCAAGCAGAGAAACAGTTAAGCATCTTAAGCTGTGTAAGCAAAAAAAAAAAAAAAAAAGAGGGGAAAAAAATTACCAACATATTTTTGACAAAAGCCAAGGAAATGACAGGCTGTTTGGGGTATGCAAAAAATTTTTCCTTTCATACATATTGACAGCCAGAGGGGGGTTATTATTGAGAATATGGGTAAAGTTACTGCCAGTTTCTGCTGGTACTCATGTTTAAAAAGAAACTATGGAAACCAGGAGTAGGAATATTAATTAAGTTCAAATTTGGAATGCCTTTGCCAGGAGTGGCTGCATGAATTCAATGAAGCAGCCTGTTGGGTTGCAATTCACTACGTTGTTTGCAATTTAATAGAATGCTGAACTTTTCATAAATTAACATGTTGTTTCAATAATCTGATTAAAAGGTTATATGTTGATAAGATTAGCCTTAGCTGAGCTTTTTCCCCTTCTTGCTTAAAGAACCAGTGTATATTTTCTTTAACCAATTTGCAGCCATAAACTGTACCTTAGGGGCAAGATCTTTGACTCCTTTAGGTTTTGGAAGTGAAGTTGGAGTCAGTGCAGCTGTGAATTTCCATCAGTGAGGGCATGACCCTTGTCCCCAGGTTCTGATGATCATCTCAGTTATAAAGGTGTTCCAAAAATACTGATTTAAAAAAAAAAAAAGGCTTTGATTTGAGCTGTGCAAGATGACTTAATCCTATTTTTATGGAACATGATGGGATGTGTGCTGTCTCTGGTAGCAGCCAAAGGAATGAAGGCACAGAATGCTGGCTGGAAATGCCCTCAAACAGAGCAAAGAGGTCTTTGTTTGTCCATTCCTTGTGTGCTTTCTCTTCTGCCTGGGTCCAGTCCCACAGCTCTTCATCCATGACCAGATCTCCAACAGAACCTTCATGTCCAGGTACATCAGCTGGCACCACACTTATTGGGCAGAAACAGCCAAAACCCCAAAAATGGCCTGAATTTTACATCAGATAAGGAAAACCACAAACCTGGAAAATCAGGTGATCAGTAATGAGTCAGGACCCCACCAGCAGCCACTTCTGTAAGCTATTCCCATCAATTATTCCTGGTTCAGGAATACTCACTGAGCTGACATCCACACTCAGTGTTAATGGTTGTTGACCAGATCTCCCTATCCCATGGTCTTTCCTGACAGCCAAGGAGACACTTTCCAAGTGGCAGCTCTCACTTTGCACAACTCTTAGCCCAGCCAGGGAGAGGTGGGAAAAGTGATGGAGGGACAGAGCTGAGTGCTGACTGTCAGCTGGGTTATCCAAGGGATGCTGCTCTGCTTTTTGGAGCACAATGAAATGCATTCCAGGTAATTCCCTCAAAACCCCTCCCAAGGAAGTGGGTGGTTCAGGGAGGCTGCCAGCTCTGTGGAAGAACAGAGCAGCTGCTCTGGTTTTTAACTGCCTTACATCTTTGTGGTAAGAGCAGGGACTGTGTTCAGAAAGCACATATTAAGCCAAAAATAACCCCCCATTCTTCTGTGAAAAGCGAGTTATAAATATAATCACAGTCAGCAGTAGATCTCAAATCTAAATTGCACGCTTTGCTGGGAGGTTTTTTGGTTTTTTTTCCCCAAGCAGAGGTGAGGAGATGCAAAGATGCACTTGCAGGATGTGGCGGAATGGAGGCAGCCTTGCTTCAAGTAATGCTGCTGCTGGGCCATAATCCAAAATGCACAGTAGGCAGAAGTTAAAAGGAAGTGCTTGCTTTTAGGTTTTTAAACTATATCCCTTAATCCTGGGTGATGATTGACAATCATGATTTAGAGTATGAGGTGCCCCTTTCTAATCCGGCAAGTTTGATGTTATTTGCGTATCTAGTATGGCTTTATTCAACTAAAACTAAATGGGAGCCTGTGCAATTGATGCCACATTTCAGAGATGAGTCCTGGACTGGGAGTCTATTTACAGATTAGTGGATACACAGCTTCCATGGTAGTGGCCTTTTTAATGTGTGTGTGTGTCATTTAAAGACTCCAAAAGGCAAATTTACAATTAAAATGTTTCTTGCTGGGTAAGAATACTGGTGGGAGACTTTTTACATAATTTAATTCACCGTGAAGGGAAGCAATATACAAGATTATATTAATCCTAGTTTGATAATTATAGTAAAATAAGAATACATGGTTGTATTTAATAGTGATAAAAAAAGCTATCGTTTATTGGCTTTGTGTTTTTATTATAACATACGTGCCTGATCTCAGCTCCAGCAGAAATGCTTCTCCTCTTGCTGAAGTTTGCAGCAAGTGAATGTAAAATGAAGAGGACAAAACACTTAATGAGTATTTGCCCAGGGTTTGTTTTTTAAAGGTGAGCTGACACTTCTTATATCTTGTGATCAGCAGCTTTTAAATCAATTTTATTTAAAGAAAAGTAGTAATAAATCATGATACATTAAAAATGGCAAGGACAGGAAGCATCTGGGGTGGGGGGGGGGAAGCTGGATATAACTTAAGCATGTAAAGCTTTGCAGCATCTTCTGCATTTTCTAGGGTTTACTGTTGATTTACCAAATGCAGAGCAGTTAAGATGCACACTCTTGCTGATTGAAGCTTTGCATGTATGTTTAGCATTAATCACAAGCAGCTGTGGTGGAGGGAAACCTTCTTTCTAGCCAGCCAGATTATATTAGATTAAAATGATCCATATGTAAGGTGTTGCAATACCTACTACTGGGGCAGGAGGGAAATCACATTATACTTGCAACTAGATTAACACAGGGATTGAGCTGACAAATAATTCTCTCCTGCTTTTTATTTTGTCATGTGGGAAAAAAGAAAATGTTGCTAGACCAGTGAGCTGCCTCGACAGGCACAGCCCTGTGATTGCCCTGGCCACACTTGCCAAAGCTGAGGATCCCAGAAGAGCCTGATGCCATGGGAATAATTTATTTATTTAGATTGGGAAAGGCCTTTGAGGCCACTGAATCCAACTGTTAACCCAGCACTGCCAAGCCACCGTGTCCCCAGGTGCCACATCTATAAAGCTCTTAAGTCCCTCCAGGGATGGGGACCCCATCACTGCCCTGGGCAGCCTGTCCAGGGCTGGACAAATCTTTTGGTGAAGAAATTTTTCTTACCAACAAATCTGAACCTCCTCTGAGGCAACTTGAAGCTATTTCCCCTTGTTCTGTCCCAGTTCCCTGGAGCTGATCCGAAATTTCCCTGGCTGTCCCCTCCTGTCAGGGAGTTGTGCAGAGCCACAAGGGCCCCCTGAGCCTCCTTTTCTCCAGGCTGAGCCCTTTCCCAGCTCCCTGAGCCATTCCTGCTGCTCCAGACACTTCTCTGGATTCTCTACATCCCCTCAGCATCTTTCTTGTTGTGGGAGGCAAAAATTGACCCAGCACTGGAGGTGTGGCCTTGCCAGTGTCCAGCACAGGGAATGGTCACTGCCCTGCTCCTGCTGGACACTGCTCCTGGTCCAGGCCAGGTATCACTGACCTCTTGTCCCCCTGGGCACATCTGGACTGATGTTCAGCTGCTGTCACCAGCACCCCCAGGTCCTTTCCTACTTTCCAGCCTCTCTGTCCCAGCCTGGAGCACTCCATGGGGTTGTTGTGACCCAAGTGCAGGACCCAGCCCTTGGCCTTGTTGAACCTCACACCTCTGGGCTCAGCCCATGGACCCAGCCTGTGCAGATCCCCCTCAGACCCTTCCCCTGTGAAATGACTGAACCCCAATCACAGCACCCCTCTGCAGGGAGCACAGCTGCCTGTACACCACCAGAGCCCATGGCTGGTGGGTTGGGTTGGGTTTGGTGCAAAGTTTTGCCCTTTGGATGCTGGAGAAGCCAACAGCTGGGAAGGGAATCCCACTGTTGGGACAGTGCCTGGGGTGGCTCCAGCTGGGCAAACAGCCTGCACTGGATGCTGTGCCAGACCTGGTGGGACTGTGGCACCAGGAATGGAGCCTAAGCATGTGCTGTGTGCTTGCAGACCTCTGGATTTTCCTTCGTGGCCTGAGACAGCCAGCAGAGAAAAATACATGATTTTTTCTGTGCTGTCCTGGAGAAACAATAGCTCAATAAAATATTGCACAGAGCTAAGGAGTGGGGAGCAGGGGGCTGGGCTGGATTTGCATAAGGGCAGTGTAGGAATTTGGCTGCCAGGGGGGCAGGGGGAAGCAGGGGGCTATAGAATTCACTCTCTTGGTTGTGAATAGCACCAGGGGCTCCACAGTGAACTACTGGGATGGAGCCATGGTGGGCCTGGGCGTGCTTCCAGCACGCTCTGTCACAGAGGAAATTCCTCCCTTCAGTAGTTTTGTCAGAGCAAAGAGGACAGGGCTGGGGTCCTGATTGTCTGGGATGCTTGAGGAACCCATCTATATCATAATTTTTTATTGTTTTTGCTGATTTAAAACTTTTTTCTTTTATTTTCACAGAGCCTCTAATGGCATCAGATTAGGGGCAGCACAGGGCACTCTCTGAAACAGGTTGAGTTCTGGCATCCAATCATTCTCAGGCTAAGATCACCTCCCTGATACTTTTCTGCACTGAGTGGGAAGCTCAGAACAGGCTCCTGCACACTGAAATTATAATCTGGTTACATCTCTAGCAGTGCTGTGCCCCTGCTGCTCTCCTACCTCATGAGCCAGCTGTTGACCCCTTCACCCAACAGCCACTTGCTTTTCTTGTTCTTCTTTTTGTTTGCTCTGTACCCTTCTCTCATGGTCAGCCCACTTTCTTCACTCCTCTGCTACTCAGATTTTCCTTTTCCACCTGGCTCCATGAGATCTGGTGGCACAAGGAGTGTGAATCCTGCCACACTCAGAGGAGGTATCATTGCACCATTCTAACATAATTTGTCTCATATTCCAGAATCTGAAGGTTGGTTTTATGCCTGCTGAGCTGGTTCGGTCTCCAAAGAAATCCTGCATGTGATAAAGCTCAAAGAGGCATTTTTTATCTTTAGTATTCTATACCTTAATGGACCTACTTGATGTGCCCAAAATACCTGAGTAGGAGTTTTGATGTTTCAGTTCACTTACATGTAAAAATGCAGGGAATACTTTGGTTTATACCAGGACTTAGATGTCTGCAAGTTTTTCTAGGCAGGGACTCCATTTCTTTTGAGATCTTGGGCTGCATCTCCAGCTGAATGCTGCAGCATCAGTGCTCTGTAACAGTGCTGCAGCTGGAGGCAAAGCAGGGCAGGGACTGCAAATCACTCTCAGGAAGTCAGGGGTGGAGAGATCTGAAAGGCAACGAGGTTTGGACTCCTGATTCCACTCAGGAATCTTTGACAATTAAATCTGTTGAGTTCAGTTTAATGTTTAATGACCACTCTGGGTACCTGGAACACACACTAGTGAACATCAATAACATATCCCACAGTTTGTGGCCTCTTCTTATCTTCCTTGTATCCCAGAGAATGCCAGCAAGCTGCTGTAGGATCAGATGGACAATTTGGGGTGGCAGCACTGTTTGGGTGTGAGATCAGGAAAGCTGTGAACCCTCTGTCCCTGCAGTCACTGTCTCCTCAAGGTGTGTATTTCTCAAGCTGAATTGATGGGGGTTGAAAAAACCCCAAGTTTCCTTTTGAATTTGGGCTGGTTTTAGGGATTTGTCTGCCTGTAAAGCCATGTATCCTCATGCCATAGGTGCAATGCCAAGTGCATCTTCCAGAGGGTGGGAGTGATAACTACGAGTGTCCAGAGCAACTTTTACAGGTTATGATCCCCCATGTTCAGGAATCTGATCTCTCTGTGTTGGGAAAGGCAAACTCTTTATGGTGAACTACTGTTTTCTCCATATGTAGGTCATAACTAGAGCAGGACTTGTCATTACTCTCAGATTAAATGCTGCTACCATTCTTCTAGGATAACTCTGTTTTCCACCCATGTGCAAACCATCTGTTTCTTGTAAATTTGTAGATATAAACCGTGGCTGTTTGGACAATTGATGTCTTTAAAAGATGTCTTGTTCTGTACGTCTCAATGAGATTTAAAAAATCAATCAAAGCCTGAAAACTATATATTTTTCCCAACCCTAATGAATGCGTGTCTCTAAGCAAAATTGCAGCTTGCATTATATTTTGAATTAATTGGCAAACAGTTACATAAAGAGATCATATTAAGGTCTCTGAAGAAGGAAGCTGGGTTAAGAATGAGCTTTCATCTCTAAATCTGCTTTTTCTGACTTTTTAAAAGCTTGATTTGTCAAGATGTAGTTGACTTCTGTTTTGTGTATAGATTTTCTGTCTTTGTTTTTCTTTTAAACAAAACATGTCAAGGGGAAGCCAATATAACATCAAAGCATGAAAATAAAGAGCTTTAAGGGAAGGAAAAGAGAGATGTTAAGATTAGGTGAAGGAGGGAAGGCAAAGGTGTGGAGGAGATATAAATCAAGTAAATAAAGACATGGCAGTGAACTGTTCTAATGAGACACAAGGCTAATTAAAGAAAAGGAACATATTTAATTATTCTCAGATATTTTACAAAGCACAAGAATGAGGTTAACTGTAATCTCAGTCCTGCTGCAACTCCAAATTCCTTTTCTTTTGTTTTTTTTTTTTAAATCTTCCCTTATGAAGGCATTGAAAGCCTCCCTGAGTTCTGGCCTCATGAGTCATGTGCTCTTTTCCTGCTGTTCCAAGATGTAGTAATGTTTTCCTAGCCCGGTTTTCAGCTTTATATTTAGAGAGTCATATTTGAGACCTGGGTCTCATACATGTTCTTGGATGAATCCTGTTTTAGAACTCAAATTGTGGGCCAAACCATGAATTCCCATTGATGCAAACTGACCTGAAAATGGAGTGTAAATAGCACAGTGGAGCTGGGGAAGGGGTTGGAGCACCAGGAGCAGCTGAGGGAGCTGGAAAGGGGCTCAGCCTGGAGAAAAGGAGGCTCAGGGGGAACTTTCTTGCTCTGCACAACTCCCTGGGTGCAGCCAGGTGTGGCTCAGACTCTGCTCCCAGGGGACAAGGGACATGACAAGAGGAAATGGCCTCAAGCTGTGCCAGAGGAGGTTTAGTTTGGATAGAAGGAAAATTCTTCACAGAAAGGGTTGTTCCACCCCTGGCACAGCTGCCCAGGGAGTGGTGGAATCCCCATCCCTGGAGGGATTTCCAAGCCATGTGGATGTGGCACCTGGGGACAAGGTCAGTGGTGGCCTTGGCAGTGCTGGGGGAGCAGCTGGATTCCATGATCTTAGGAGGTTTTCCCAACCAAAATTATTTTTTGCTTCTGTCACCTCCCACTGCTAACAGTGTTCCTGTTTTTAAGCAGGAGCTGCAAAAAGCTCCTCAGCCACATTGAGAGGTCTCCAGCTCTCCTGTCCCCTGATAAAGGCACCAAGGCACTCACCATGAGCTGGGGGTCCTGGGACCAAGGGACCAAGGGGCCAAGCCAAGCTTGCAGCCCCTCATTCATCAGTGCCTAAATTGGGTCAAACAGGTGTGTTAGAAGGGACTTAAAGCCCATCCAACTCCACCCTCTGCCCAGGGCAGGGACATCTTCTACTGTCCCTTGCTCAGAGCCCTGTCTGACCCAGCCTGGAACAATCCAGGGGCAGCCACAGCTTCTCTGGGCACTCTGTGCCAGGGTCTCATCACCCTCACAGGGAAGAATTCCTTCCCAATATCCCATCTAACCCTGCTCTCAGGCAGTTTGAAGCCATTCCCTGTGTCCTGTCACTCCAAGCTTTTGTCCAAAGTCCTCTCCACCTCTGTGTGCCCCTGCAATAAGGTCACCCCTGAGCCTTCTCTTCTCCAGGCATGGAGTCTCCGGAGAGGAGGATCTTGATCTGCCTGACATGGAAAGGAAGCAATTCTTAAAGATGAAATCAGGCCCATTCGCACCCAAAACTGGGGGGCACGTGGCACACAGGAGCTGCCTCTGCAGGAGTTAAAGCCAAACCTTCTGTGGCCTTCCGTGCTCCAGATACAGCAGACCTGTTTTAGTCACCACCAAAAAACAAAGAGCTCTGTGACACGTTCAGCTTTCAGACACAGTGCCTTTCTCCCCCACCACATTCCTCACTCTCTCCTCCTCCTCCTTCCCAAGCATTCCCCTCATCCTCCAAAGAAAACTCGTGCGCGCTCGCCTCTCGCGCCGCCTTGGCGCCGCATGAGAATCCTCGCAGCAAAAGGAGAGAAAGGGAGAAATCCTGAAAGCCGTGCTTCTCCCAGCAGGCTGGCGCCACTGCTCCTGCTTTCATCCCAGGAGCAGCGTGCCAATCTCAGCCAGCACAAACAGATGTGGCTCTAGAGCTTTGAGTGGCCAATGAAAGGGGCACTGCTCTCTCTGAAAGCCGCCAAAATGCACCAGCCTTTGGGTTTTCTCAGAGCTCTGCTTCGAGGTGCCTGGATTTGGGGTTGGTTAATTTATTCATTTTTGCTTTTCTTTTGTGCCCTGATATCATTCCAAGGTTCAGCATGCGATTCCTGGCTCAGGAGAATGCTATCAGACCAGGTTAAGTGCATGGCGAGGCTGCTCTATATACACAGGGCAGGGATGGATAGATAGATGGATGGATGGATGGATGGATGGAGGGATGGATGGATTGATGGATGGACTGATGGATGATGGATGGATGGATGGATGGAAGATTGATGGATGATGGATGGATGGATGATTGATGGATGATGGATGGATGATGGATGGATGATGGATGATTGATGGATGATGGATGGATGGATGATTGATGGATGATGGATGGATGATGGATGGATGATGGATTGATGGATGATGGATGGATGGATGATGGATGGATGATGGATGGATGATGGATGGATGATGGATGGATGGATGATGGATGGATGATGGATGGATGATGGATGGATGATGGATGGATGGATGGATGGATGGATGGATCATTGATGGATGATGGATAGATGGATGATTAATGGATGATGGATGGATGATGGATGGATGATGGATGATGGATGGATGGATGATGGAGGGATGGGTGATTGATGGATGTTGGATGGATGGATGGAGGATGGATGGATGGATGGATGGATGGATGGATGGATGGAGGGATGATGGATGGACGATGGATGGATGTTGGATGGATGGATGGAGGATGGATGGATGGATGGATGGATGGATGGATGGATGGAGGGATGGATGGAGGGATGATGGATGGACGATGGATGGATGATGGATGGATGGATCATGGATGGATGATGGATAGATGGATGATGGATAGATGGATGATGGATGGATGATGGATGGATGATGGATAGATGATGGGTGGATGATGGAGGGATGGATGATTGACGGATGGATGGGGTGAAATGTATTCCATATGCCCCAGGAGCTCACATGTATTGAAAACTTGTGCAACAGATAAACTGTATTTTAATTTTCATCAAAGCAGCCTGTTTTCCTGCCATTTGAGATGCACAAAGTGGTGAAATACGTATAACTCTGTATGCTCAGCTGAATCAGAAAAAGGAGGTGCTTAGTTGGCAAAACCACTTAATCCAGATATCTACAAGGGAAATCACGTAAGTCCAACGATGCTTAGTGGCAATGAGTGCCACTTAATAGGGATTGCAGTTCTGCTTAACTGGGACACCTCCAGATGATTTAGGAGGCTTAGTGGAACAGGGTGAGCAATTTGCAGGCTGTATTCTTCCAAACATGATATCCCTTTTTCTCACATGCAAAAGAATTTCCCCAAATGGCCTGCAATGTTTGGGGTGGTATTTGCTCCTCAAAATTTTGCAAAGGCTTCCTAAGGGCTGCTCCTGGCATGAGCTGTGAGGGTGGTGGGTGCCCACAGAAGCTGTGGCTGCCCCTGGATTCCTGGCAGTGTCCAAGGCCAGGGCTTGGAGCAGCCTGGGAGAGTGAAGGTGTCCTCCCCATGGCAGGGAGTGGAACTGGATGAGCTTTAATTTCCCTTCCACACAAAACCATTCTGGGATTCTGTGTGCTGATAAAGTAAGAAATCACTGCTTGCTCGTGTGTCTGAGCTGAGAATTTTCCACAGCAGACTGGCCAAATTATTGGAGGACAACAGGATCTACTGTGATCACCTGTCCTGACACCAGGCTGATTTTAGCCAGAGAATGCAACCCTGAAGCCTGAACCCCATCAGGCCCATCAATATTTGGTTGCAATAAAAATTCAGCTTTTCTCATGCGAGTGTGGTGGGTTTCACAAGTGCAGAACCAGCACAGGTAGGAGCCACAGAATTGTCTCCCCTCCCAGTGATGCCTCAAGCTTTATATCAGAAATTAAATCCCTTCAGAGCCTGGAGCCTTGTGCCAGGGTGAGAGAAGCAGCAGCTCTTAACTCATGAATCTTTCTGGGAAGAAATGATGTAGCTGAACTTTGTTCTTCAAAACAGGAACATTTTTGTTTGAAACATTCTGGAAGGTTTTTGGACTAACCTGGCTTGAAAAGCTGGGCAAACCATGATCTCCTTTGGCACTACTTCACCAGCTTTCACTATTGCTGCTTAAGGGCTCCAATGGCATTGGAAGTCCTGCTCCACAAAGAAAATATATGCTGAGAAGCTGTTTCCTAAATAACTTGGGATTTGGATAGACTGAACAGACAACCAAAAGCAAGTGGTATTATCCCCATTCTATGCAGGGAAAGCTGCACCTTGGAGGGATTAAACAAGTTCTTCAAAACTCAGAAGCAGGATCAGGACTTGAACTCTTGTGACTTTGCTGCCCAGTCCCATCTTAACTGCGAGTCTCTCTCCCTCCTGAGATAAGGAATGCTCAGGGTAAGATTAGGCTCAGACTGGGAAGCAAACTCGATGCTGAGGCGTCTGACAAGATGTTCTTGTGAATTTTTAATTGTTGGCTGTGTGGACATGTGTAAGGCAATAACCTGAGGAATTCTGTCCTACATTTTTGAAACTGTTGTAGCTTTGCAGCTCTTGGAATGAGTCTCGAGTGAAAAATCTGCTCTGCTGTGTGTTCTCTATCTATCATGTTCCCTTTAGACAAAGCTTTAAATCTGTGAACTTAGTAGCTGTTATTCCAGGAATTTTTTCCTTGGGACCATCTGACAGTATCCCTAATATTTGGCTAGAAAAAAAAATCTTTTCTGGAAAAGATTAAGATGGCGCAATCTGATTTCAAATTGATTATTGCCCGTTCCTATGTTATACAAATATATATACATATCCTCTGTGATTTTAATACCAGAAAAAAGTAAACATTTAGCTAGTCCCTTACAAATTAACTTTTAATCTTTAGTAGCTTGAAGATAAAAATTCCTTTTTTTTTTTTTTTTTTTTTGTAAATCTGGTTCATAGGTATTAGTTTATTCTTAGAGCCACCAGTGTGAGTTTAATTCCAGGGAACAAGAACTATGCTTAGTTGTTTACAAAAGCACATAAAATGAAAGTGGGAGCAAATGGAGAGCTTTTCTCTTAAAGGAAGGCAGGACAGGTGAGAAAAGCTGCAGTTAAAGGTAATTCCTATTTTTCCTATGAAATTAGATCCACATTGTATAACCTTTCCTCCTGTTCTTTTATTCACCTCAAACTTCAAATGTTTTTTAAGGTCTGTCCAGTGGGAGGTGAAGTCCATATTTCTAAACAAGGATTTTTACTTTGACTGCTGTGACTTAAGGGCTCTGCTGCTGAAATAGAAGGAAAAGTCAAATTTTTGTGCATTGCAGTCTGTAAATTCTTGCTCTGCCGTCAGCTGCCTTCACAACTGGCACATACAAAGCCAATGCTGATGGTTTCTGTGATTTTACTTTGCCCCTTGGGACAAGTCAGGAGCTGGGCCTGGCTATCAATCCTTTAAAATTGTGTCTAATCGTGAAATTGTGGGGAGAAATAACTTGGAAAATGTAGGAGCTGATCTGTTGAAAGTCAGCTATGAAAGAGGAAGTTTTTAAAAAAGGAGCAGAATTTTCCATTGACTGTATAAGCTATAATTGTTAATTTAACCCTTTCTTTAGGAATGGTGTGAGTTGTTCATCTACCACTCATTGATGGAGATCTGAGAGACAGCAGCTATCCAAGGTTGGGAGCAGGAAAATAAATCAGTAAGGATTAATAGCTCAGAATGATTGTCATGAGCTGTTTGGCAGGGAAGGAACCTGAATTGGATGTTGATTCACCAGAAGGATGTGGAGACCTCTCATGGGACTGGAGCCACCAAGGAAAGAAATCTCACAGCCCAACCCTCCTCTATTTCCAGGCTTTTTGTGACTGGACCAGTCAGAGCAAAGTTACTCAAAGTTTCCCTGTGATGTGAGTCAGCACATTTTGGAGGGGTTTTTGGAGTGTCCTGTGCTGGGCTAGGAGTTGGACTTGATGATCCTTGTAGCTCCCTTCCAACCCAGGATATTCTCTGAGTCTGTGATGATGACATAACCCAGCTGTGGACTTTGAAGCTGTGGACTGCATCCAGTGGCCAACTGATATGATGCTGAGGGTAAATGGAATGCAAATGGAAGGGATTGTACATGGGTGGCTTGATTGTCATCTGAAAACTGCAGGTTTTCCTACCCTTGTGTGGAATTAGTCCTGATTTCCACAAGGAAGGGGAAGACAGAGGTGCTCATGTACAAAACTCCACACACATGTTCCAATTCTTGTGCAGCACCAGGGAAAACTTCTATTCCACAGCAAATAGCATAACATGCAATTGGCATTTGGTTTAATAATGGAAACAATGTTTTATACCACAATGGTCCCAATTCCACAGCTGACTGCATGGTCATTTAACAAATCTTTCACAAGCAGGGGATCTCTATAATAAAACTCTCCCTTTTCTCTCCCTTTTGCTGATGCTTTGACAATGAGACAAACTGAGCAGTCAGAACACATGAACTTTAAATCACTTAAAATCCACTGTTTAAAAGGATCAACTGCTTCCCAAGCCATGACAGCAAAAAGTTTCCTAGTTAGTCCAGAGAATTTTTTTTTGGGGTGGGTTTGTTTTGTTTGTTTGGCTTTTTTGTTTGGGTTTTTTTTTTTTTTTCTTTTCTGTCATATCTGTCCTGTTAATTTGAGCAGAAACTGTAATTAGATGTAAGTGGTCTTGTTCCCACAGAAATGAATGGCAGCATCTGGAGAGAGACAACCGTTCCAAATGCTTTTGGCTACCAGCTCCCCACAAGTCACCAGGATGGAGCAAGGGCCAGAATCCAGACTTCTGTCGGCCTGATTTTGTATCTGTGCAAGCACAACACTAAATCCAATATTCAAATGCCTTTCTGTGATGGGTGTAGCAGAGAGCACATTCCAGACTTTTGTGTTGCCTGCTCCTCCTGGGATGCCAATCCCCACTGAGTCTCTGGCTGGGATTGCATGACCAGAGCTTGGAAAACCAGCGATGCTGGGCAAAGGTTTCTGGTGCATTTGGGGTTTTTTTCTCCACCCTTTTCCATTTCATTATTCACATTGACAGCAACTGGGCTCTGCTTCCCCAGCCAGGAGCAGGGCTGTGTTTGTAAACAGTAATTGAGTTAAAAGATGGTTTGTGTCAGAGCTGAGCTCGTTTCTTTCTCTGCAGAAGGGGCGGCTCTGGTTCGAGGTGTGCTGGTCCCTGCCTTGGAGCTGCAGGGCTCTGCAAGGTCACACAGCTCCTTATCACCACCAAAATACATCCCAGATACACCTTCTGTGGATCTTTATCACAGTCAGCACCAGGGTGCTGCGTTTTTATCTAACTCTCTGTCCCCTAAAGGAGAATTGCACTGGAAGCTGATAGTGCTCTCTGGGAGTAAACATTCCCATCCAGCCTTCCTGGCTAATTGAAACGGGATAAAATTCCTTCCTTCAGTTTTTAAAACTTCTCTTCCTTGTTATGATCAGGAGGAGCTTGCAATCTTTCAGAAGCTTTTTCTGTCTGGCCTTGTCCTGCTTGGCATTGCAGCCTCACTCAATACTCTGTGTGACATCTACAGGTTCAGGACAAACATTTTGGCACTTTTCAGTGCCTTTTATTAAACTTTCATTAAACTTTTATTAAGCTTTTATTAAACTTTTTTTAAACTTTTTCACCATGCAAATCCGATTTTCTTGTTTTACCTGGCACACTTATGAAAATGGAACCTCTGTACTTGCTGCAGCTCTTCAGGGCTGTGTCTTGTTTCTTTAAAATATGAAAAAGAAAGGGGAAGGAATTTAGACTAAAACTTTTTAGAGCTGCCTGGAAGATTTACAGGAATGGCTTCCTAACAGAACTTGTGTCTCTAAACCCTTTCAAACCCTCAAATCCCTGACTTTTGCTGTTGTAGAGGCATCAGTGATGGCCCAATAAATGAGGGGAATTGAGATTTCCAGCTGAAGGGCTGTCTCAGACTTACTGTTGCATATAAAAGCAAATACAGTGTTTCTTCCCCAAAGCCAGGGTGCTTACCCTGAGTGCAGAATGAAAGTCTGAGCATTTACAAGAAAATCTATTATTCAGCATGGGAATTAAATTAAATTATTCATCCTTTAAGAAATTTAGGAATGTCAGACTCTTCCTTTCTTGATAAGTTCAGTAATGCAGTGGTGAAGTAACTTCAGACTTGTGACATGGCTGAGGCCCAGTGACATTTTTTCTCTGTACATTTGACTTATTTTGCACTCACAAATAATTATATCCTGTGGACAGCACTTCATGTTGTTAGATTTAGAGAATCATCACAGAAATATTTGAGTTGGGAAAGGCCTCCAAGATCATCAAGCCCAACCTTGGCTCCAGTCACCAGAGCACTGAGTGCCACATCCAGTCATTCCTTGGACACCTCTGGGGTGGTGACTCCACCACCTTCCTGGGCAGCCCATTCCAGTGCTTAACAGCCAATAATAATAATAATAATAACAACAACAATGACGATAATAATAATAACAGTAATAATAATAATAATAATAATAATAATAATAATAATAATCTTTCTGTTGCAAAGTTGTTTTATTCCTGGATTTGCAGCCACTAAACATTTTTGTTTGCTGTTAGAACTTGCCCTTTTTTCTTTTTGTCAAGGGCATGCTGGTAGCTCTCAAATCTCATGGAACTCTACATTTTCATGTTTGATTTTATTACTTCTGGTTGTTCACAAGGACAAATGCCTGTAGAGTGGCCACCCCAAAAATGCCTAACTGGCCTTTCTTCAGTCCCACTCAGCATTTGCATTCTGCTGCTGCAATTTGGATTTCATTATTCTCACTTTATTTGGCTGTTCCTGTGTTCCAGTTTGGTGCTTTTCTAAGGTCAGTGATGGCAGTCTGAAGATGTCTGATTGATCCACCAGAATCCATGATCACATACCAGAGGAAGAGTATTCAATTATTTATTGGTTGTTAGGAGGCTAAGAGTATTCTTTTTGAATTGTTCCCTAGTGCAGGTGTCATTGTCATGGGGGTCTGAGCTACCTTATTAGTGGTTTTACATATCAGTGGTTATGGATTTTTCAGTTTTTGTTTTTACTCATGCTTGAAGCATGAGAGATGGATTTTTGTGTTTGGATTGAGTTGTTTATTAATTTTTATTTATAGTATAGAGTGTTTTGTAATATTTTTAGCTAATAAGCGAAAAGTAAGAAACTAAGAAAAGTAAGAAAGTTGGTGTATTTTGTTAGTTACAAGGTTTTTTAAAGCTTAACTATTTAATTAAAAGCTAATATTTATATTATTTATATTTTTGATCTAATAACTAAACACCTGTGACTTTCAGTGCAGTACTTTTTATCTAACTAAAAACTACTACTTAAAATCAAGAAGAAGGAACAAGAAGGAAGAAGTCAGTGTTTAAGAATTTTTATTTTGTCCCATACTTATTACTATATTTTAAAACTCTAAATTTTAAACCTTTTACCATGTGAAATTACACACTTTTATTTTAACTACACACCAGTGATTCCAACTCCATTACTTAAATTTGGAAGTTTTCTCCAAGGCTTCAAGTCAAAAGCAGTGTTTTTTTGAGGGTCAGTGTCAGAAAGCACAGAAAATTAAAAACTCCCAGGCTTCAGGGTGAATTGTTACCTTTGGTTAGTGTGAGCAACACAGGCTTAGCCAAACCCTGCCTGTCTCATGGCATTTCTCCTGGTGTCCTGTTCTGGTGTGAGCTGGTTGTGAAGTGCAGAAGATGTTTGGTGATGATAATTTAGACTGCAAGAACAGAGATGGTCTAGGTGATTAAACTTAATTAGTGATTTTTATGGTGCTGTTAGCCCTGCCCAGCCCAGGACAGCTCTTAGTCCTGTGTGAGTGTCCCCTCTGCTGTGACTGTGACACAGCAAGGGTGAGGGAGGCAGGAGAACACCAGAAGGCAGAAATGTCTCCTCTCATTCTCAGCTGGGGACTACTCCTGGCAAAATCCTTTTCCTCAGTGAGCAGCAGAGCTGGGCAGCAGTGAAGGTGCTGCTGAGAAATGAAGAACTGAAGAGACCTCCTGGGTCAGAGCTTCAGGTCACCTCCTGAGCCCCACAGTGATGAAGTGCCATTCTTAAACAGATCAAGGTCCATTTTAATCCTGGCTGAGGTTTGTTTTCTGGGGAAGAGGGAGTGCTGTCCTGCTATCCACTTATCCAGGCAGCTCCATGCCCTCTGTGATCTTACTCATTGAAACCTTCCTCTAATTCCCAGTCTAAACAAGATCAAGGTTCTCTTATGCTCATGTGCATTACTGTCCTTTGGCATCAGTAATTTCTCCCTGTAGGCATTAAATCTCCAGATTTATTTACAGCAGATCTGTCCCCTCCCAGCCTTGGTTTGTTCAGGCTGGGGAATTATTGTTTATGTGCTGTCCTACCCCATCAATCCCTGGGACAAAGCATGATCCCACTTCTCAAAGAGCTGCTGGCTCTCTGAGGCTGCTTTAATAGGAGCTGACTTAGCTCTGCTCTCCACCACCTCATGCATTATTCCCTGAACAGAGCCACTTTGGTCTGTGAGAGTGCAGAGCTGGGCTCAATGTCAGAGTGACATCCAGTGGAAGAGCAGTGGAGCATCTCCATGACAAACCCACCTGGCAGCATCTCACCTGTCACTGCTTTAAATTCATTTTCTCCTTGCTCCACTGAGCAGGGCAAAAACTTGCCAAGGTCACCGTGTGATGAGTGAAATGGGTTTTGTTGTGAGACCTGTTCAACACTCTTCAGCTTCCTTACAACCACTCCTGTGATGCCTGGGACTTGCACCTGTCCTGCTGAAAGCAGTGCACTCCTGATATCCTGAAATTATGCTCTCAGGAAACCAAGGGTTGATCTGCTGGGAACACTGGGGTCCCAGGGCCAGCTGTTCAGTTCTGAGTATCATCTCCACTGACTGGCAGCAGCTCTGATGATCCACACTGACTGCTTGTGCCAGATAAACCCCCTTTCCTCAGTTATTCTCTGCAAAGAGAACAGTGACTTTGGCTGATCTGGCAAGAGAACAAAATGAATTACTGTAATAAATCATAACTGGAAGAGGATAGGGTTCTATAATTTGGCCACTTAATGTTTAACTTCAAGTAGGAAGGGATGGGAGCAAGCAAGAGATGATTTGGGACTTTTTCTGCCCATATTAAATATATGGTAAAATGAAATATAAATATATATTAATATAATATTAAATATATGGGAAAAATGAACCTTTCCTTCCCATTTTTTTCCCCATGAGCCATCAGCATTCACTCCTTTCTCTTGCCCTATTTGTAGGGTTTGATCACCAGGACATTCCATCCTGTGAGTTGTAATGACTCCTGATGCTGGGCAGGCTGCAGATGCTGCTTCAATCCCATGGCAAGCAGAAGCAGAAATTTCAATTATTGACCCATAAATTGTGATGAGTTTTTATTGTCATTGTCATCATCATCATCATCATCATCATCATTTTATTTCCCCAAATAGGTGTTGAGCTTGTGGGTTCTGGAGGACTTTGGGGATCCTGGGGGAACCTTTGACCAGGAAGGTTTTCCCACCTCCTCCAGATGTCTTAGAGGCTTACACAAGAAGAGCTCAGTTCACTGGAGGAAGCACCAAGTGTTTAAGGTAATTTGAAATCCTTTATCTGTCAGTGCCCTTGACAGCAATCAAGCACAATAGAAAATAAAGAAATAAATAGAAATCCTGTAACCATGGAAGCACACTTTAGATCATATTTCTATTTGCATGCTTCATACATATACATAAAACATATTTAATGTACCAAGTTAAATAATGCACAATGCTTAAACTATTCTTACTTTTTATCCTTTGGTTATTGTAATTACAAGTAATTTTGTGAAGGATTTTCTATTTTTAAGAAATCACACTTTTGTACTTGATCCAGCTAACAGGATTTTCTTACATTACTTCATAAAGAGACCATCTTTAAACTTCTAATGTTATTTCTTATTCATTAGTACATATGCCTGTAGGGTATGTTCATAAATGGGTTAAAGTTACAAAGTTATGCTTATAAAAGCTCATGGTAATTTGGAGTATCAGGAGGATTTATTAATTTTGAAATCTTAAAAGAGCAAAAGCTAAAATGAGATTGGATTAAGTATATTCTTGCATGCAGTTATTCTAAACACCCTTAAGGACCGCAGACTAACTTACAGAGGACATTATGCAAATATGAATATATCTCTAAGTGCCTCATAGGCTTGCTGATGTAATATTTTACATGGTTAGTTAAGTACATCAAGTGAAAGGTTTGACCTTGATATACTGTAAAAGGTACTTATCCCACAACACCCAATTGTTTTCAGTGCCATTGTGAAATGCATCCTTCCAACGTGCAAACAATTTTGTGCACAAATCTCATTAAATGTAGCTCCAGCAGCCAAACAGCTGTCCACAACACCCCATCTCTTCAGCAGACCAAAGAGCTGCTTTATAATTTATCTTTATCAAAATGCATTTATCGACAGAACCAGGCTGTACTTATGTAGTGAGAAGACAATTTTTTGGGAGGACAAATAGAGTTCCCAGGCTTTATTGCTGGCACCTGTTCCCATTACACAGTTCCATTTTATTTTTTTGAGGACACATAGGATGTGGAGGACTACAATGCCCTGAAGACAAAAAACGTTTTGGGGAAGGAAAACAAGCTCCAGGTTCGACTTGAGCTTGGAATTTCTGCAGATCCTTGGCTTTACTTGTCTCTTTGATTATGCAGAAATAAGCTTGACTATAGGGACTTAAATATTATATTTGTGTCTTAAATGTGTCTTCACTCTTCCTGCTCTTACTCCATTCCATGTATGCATACATATGTGGGTGTATATTTATATACACATATATTTATATTCCATTGAGGTTGTAACGAAACAGAACAGAAAAATGAATTGCTAAATGTTGTGTGTTATCTTTGCTGTGTGGGTATCTGAAGGGAAGATTGGCTGATGTGGCACCTGCAGATTACTTTAGGGTAAATCCTTGTTTGTTCTGTTTAGCATTTCTGTGGTTATCACTGAACTGGAGGGAGAGACTCTGTAGATGGATGGGGTGGGTGTGGATTCTTTACATTAATCAGATGGAAAAAACAGATATCCAGTCTTGCACACCAAGACACCAGCCCCCTTCTAAAGCCTGCATCCTATCAAGAACTTCCTGTGGGGCTCAAGCAATAAAGTGTATAATCTCTCTCAAGTTCCTCCAGAGTGACCAAAGTGCTCAAAAAATATTTCTGGTTTATTATGCTTGACTGTAAATACCCAACTGGGATTGCCTTTCCCATGTGGTGCTTTGACAGTGATCAAATAGTTGTGTTTATAGCCCAAAAAAGGAATTAAATGGTGCAATTTCATCGGGGTGATGTTGATGGTGTGAGATATCACACTCCAGGTTGTGTTCTTCCATTAGGTCTGTCTTAGGAGAATGATTAATTAGCTGTAAAATACTACTGAGAATATTTCATTAGAATTTACCAGCTGCCTGGGAAAACTTGACCTGCTGGATGTGGCACAGAATGAAATTTTACTGCAGAAAAAACCCCAGAACATCCCTGTGTGAGTAACAGCTATTTCTGTGCCTGCCAGCCATGTTGTGACTTTTCTCAGTGGAAAAAAAAAAAAAAACCACCAATAAACAAGGAAAACCAATGATTTCCATATCAGTTCAATGTTTCTTTTCTGTATAGAAGGATGTTATTTTCCAAAGTGAAAGTGTATTTTTGTGAAATCTTAACTCTCAGATTTGTTTGGTTTGGGGCTCTCTTATTTTGGAGTTTGTGTCTTGTGGGATCAGGAGAGCTTGGAAGCAAGATGAAGTCTGAGGAATTTTATTCTTCTCTGAGCCTTATCTGTAAGGAAGCCTGTGATGGATATGTATCATCAAATAAATCATCCTAGTCTGGAATTTCAAACAAACCCATTTCCATTCTACAAAGACACACCCAGGAGTGTGTGTTAGGAGGTCCTCAGCAGAGAATACATGGAATAGGATTCCCAAGTATAAATATCCTTTTCCTTGCCTCTCTCCCTTCTTCAAATTTTCAATATTTCAATATTTCTGTGTAATTCTGGATATCCACCTCTTCTTTTGGGCTATATCTAACAGAACAAGGCTACAGGATAATGAAGAAAACAAGGTTTGGTTTCTTTTGCTTAGAAAATATAATTACTACAAAGGGTGATTTTACCAAACACAGTTTACCACTGGGATCTGTGAGGATGAGATGCCTCTGAACAGAAGGTTCCATCTCTGCAGGAGTGGATGTTAATAAGGAAAGGGACTGATCTTCAACACAGTCTGGCACTTGAGGTAATGTACCCCACACGTTGTAATTTAGGACCTGCTCCACAGAAGTGAGGTATTTGGGGAAGCAGTTGGGTGCCTCATGAATTTACAAACACAATTAAGCAGATTAGGTGAGGTTGGTAACGTGCTAGAAATATTTGTTGGTTCCCCCTGGCATCTGTCTGCAACTTTGCTCTCTGAGAAACCTGACTATGTCTTAATTCTGTGTGGTGGTTGAAGGAATGGCTCTTCTCAAGATGAGTTAATTAAGGAAGTTCTTAGCCAGGCTTTTCTTTTTTTTTTTTTTTTTTGCTTTTAATCCCAATGTACTTTTTTGTATGAGCCCACTACA
Source organism: Muscicapa striata striata (assembly GCA_030060385.1). Lineage (NCBI taxonomy): Eukaryota > Metazoa > Chordata > Aves > Passeriformes > Muscicapidae > Muscicapa > Muscicapa striata. Next base: position 1,771,261 of record JAREIS010000178.1, read on the forward strand.
TTTATCCTTTTTATCCACTCAAACCTCATAAACAACAACAACAAAGTCCTTAATGCACCCACAGTGCACACACACAAAACCTGTGCAGGAGCACATGCAGTGCTTCTGAAGCACATGAAGCAGCAAGTGCTGCTCCTCCATCCAAATCTGACTCATTTTAGATGCAGATAGGGGAAAAATATCACTGGAAAGATAAGTTATCTCACTATTGAAGATAGCTTTTCTTGTCCTTATGGTTTTTTTTTCCCCCACAGTGCTGAGTGTGTGTGCACACAAGCTGTAAAAATCCAACCGAAGCAAAATGTGGATTTCTTACCTTGAGAATAAGCACAACACAGTTCTTCAGGATCCTGCAGATTTGTTTCCACACACATCCCCTTTTCTCACTTTGAAGGTGATTGGCCAGGGACAGATCTTTGTTTTGAACTGAGGTGGAAAAATGCAGAGTGGAAGGATGAGATTCTTCTCACCACAAGAAAGGCACTGGGGGGCTGGAGAATGTCCAGGGAAGGAATTGGATATGGGGAAGGGTCTGGAGCACCAGGAGAGGCTGAGGGAGCTGGGAAAGGGGCTCAGCCTGGAGAAAAGGAGGTTCAGGGGGGCCCTTGTGGCTCTGCACAACTCCCTGACAGGAGGGGACAGCCGGGGATTTGGGATCTTATCCCAGGGAACAGGAATAGGACAAGGGGAAATAGCCACAAGCTGCATCAGAACAGGTTTAGATTGGATATCAGGAAAAAATTTCTTCACTGAAAGGAATGCCCAGCCCAAGGCAGTGTTGGAGTCCCCACCCCTCAGAGGGATGTGGCACTTGGGGCCAGGATTTAGTGGTGGTTTGGCAGAGCTGAAGGAATGGTTGGACTGGATCTTAGAGGGCTTTTCCAGCCTTAATGGCTCTGTGGTTCTGCATTCAGAGAGGTCTGGGGCAGATGAGCCCCAGCTGCACACAGGCAGGGAGTGAGCACAGAATGTGTGCAGGCAGGCATTGACACCTGGGCCAGTCACCTGTGCTGAGGTGGGGGGCAAAGGGGATTTTGGGGCACCAATTGACTAGATTTTGATAGCTGCTATAAGAAAAAGTGAATTGCACCCTCTGCTCCATTGGTTTTCCTGGCTGGGTCTTCAGTGGCTTGAGAGAGAACCCAAAATGATCAGGTCAGATGTGTCCATGCTCACAGGGCAGATGAAATATATCTCTGTAATCTAATCTTTGAGATCTAACCAGAATATTTCAATGTGGTGTGAAGGTCTCAATTTTTTAAACTCATATAATTTTTTTAAAATTAAACTTCAAACATATTTTGGAATTGAATAATTAGTTTCAAACTGAAAACCAAAACATTTAGTTTGCAAAGTGTTGTCAAAACATTTTGCATTGCCTTAAATTGCTGTGCAGTTTGTTTGACCACAGTTTGTCCTTCATGAAAGGTGTGTTGTGCACAAACAGCCTCTGGCTCTGCTCATTTCTTCTGTTTCCAAGGTCAATGTCTGCAAATGTTTCTCCCATTTCTGTCTCTTATTCCCATTTTCCAGTCTCAGGTCCTCTTCTGGTTGTGTCCAAGTTAATAATCTCTAATGAGAAATGTGCTCTGCACCAAACCTGTCTTAGGCTGCATCCAGCTTGGATCCTTCTGCACCAACCTATATCAACCTAGAATGTAATTTTATTTTTCTTGAATCAGCCTCAAAAATTCCTCATGTCTTTTGCCTGTGGTTTTGTTGCAACAGGCAATCTGCTGTGTGCAGGAGTAGGATTGTTGCCTCTCTCTTGGATAAGAGAAAAAAACCTGGTGGTTGCACAACAGCTCATCTGTGACGTTGGTGCAGGACATGGAGAGCTGGTCAGGGGAACTGGCAGGTGTAGGAGTGATATGAAGGTGCAGCTGAAATTTAATTTCCTCCAGAACCATTCTCCACAAGCTGTGCAAACTTTCCTTGGCTAAATAAATACACTTAAAGACAAAGATTTCCCATTTTCCTGGAAATACTCGTAGTAACAACTGCCTGTGCTTTCTCTCCTGGAGCCTTAACAAACAGTCTGCACATTTGCATTTTCTCTAATGGTCTCAGCAGTAAACTTCCTTCCAAAAAGAGGAGAAAAAAGGAAATCTTGTGTTCCCTGAATGCAGAAAGAAATTACACATTCTGTGTCTGTCTCTCGTACATACAGATACACAATTTAGCACTTTACATCTTCAAAGCGCTTGCTCAAACAGGGACTAAATTGTGTTTGTAAACTCTCGCTTTGGGAGACAAGTTCAAATGGGGCTTAAGTCCCAAATGGAATGTTGATGGTCTCAGTCAAGTTCCTAGTGGACATTTGCCACAAAAGCACAGCACTCTCAGCTTGTATTGATAACAATTGGTATTACTGCTCTGTGATCAGCACAGCCCCCTTCAAAGACATTTTGTGCCATGCACTGGGCGTACACAGAATTAAAGACCTGCCCTGCCTCAAAATGTGAACACAAAAAGAAGAAAAAAAAATAGGAGAAATTTTCTGCTCCTATTTCTGTTTTGCAAAGGAAAATCCAGGGGCTCAGCCCACCAATACAGTTAAACTGATGGTTACTGCTGTCCCAGTTCAGTACCTATTTTGCTAAATTCAAGGTAAAATGATGAAGTGGTGCCAGTGTTAAAGGCAGGGACAGAACCCAGCTCTTACCAGCCCTTAGAAATTGTGTTATCTGGAAGGTTACCCTTCCTCTCCAAATGGAGTTTAATGAATATAACACACTTCAATAGGTGTATTCATAAGAAGTTACCCATTATGGATGTAATGCATGAGTTTTTCTCTCTTGGAAATCGGTTACTCTTACTGGCCATTTCCTGGTCAGGTTTTGATGAGTCCCTTTCAGGCACAGTTCCCATTGAAATAGGTTTGCCTGAATGAGGACTTAAGGAACAACTGAATAAAGACCTCTATAATTGCTCTATAATGATTAAATGGTTCCCATGAGCAAGGCAGTTCAGAAAGACGTGCTTTCACTTAGCAACATTCGTGCTGCCAAAATGAAATCAGTGCCACAACCACTGCAGGCAGGACTCAATTCTCTGCTGCTGCTGCTGTGATTGTGGCAGAGCAGAGGCTGGACAGGAGCAGGCCAGTGGATGGTAGACCCTGTGCAAACACTCTGTGCATGGCAGCCCAAGTCCACTTGCCTTGGGGTTCCAGCCCAGCTTCCCTCTGTGATGGTGATGTGTCCTTTTGGAACAGATTCATTACTTTGTCTTGTTTTTGCCCTGTTTGTTCTGCTCTTGAAATGGTGTTTTGGGTAAGGATGCTGTGGTTTAAGGCAATGTTTCTTCAGAAGGGTTGGGCTGGGGACAAGATATCTGTATCTATATAGAGATACATAGATATAAACTTTATAGATACTATATATATATATATATATAAAAATATATATACACTATATATATGTACACTATATATATATATACACACACTATATATATACACACACTATATATATATACACACTATATATATATATATATATATATATATATATATATATATATATATATAAAAACTTTATTTTGAGGTGAGATGAAAACTGTTCCTACAGAAATGGCCAATTCTTCAGGGCCTGTGAGTTTCTCAAAAAAACTCCATTATTTTATTTTTTCAGTCTCTCAGGGTGTTGTTCCATTATTTGTTGATTTTTAAATTTCCGTGCTATGACTCATGAGTGCAGACAAGAGTTGCACTGAAGTGTTTAATAATGGAAAGAAGAATACAGGAATATGAAATAGCAAGAGGCCACAGGAACTGAACAATCTTCTTGGGGCTCCCAAGAGCATCCTCTTGTCCTTGTGCATCTTCCCCGGGGTTTTTGAGGCTGTTTGTTGGAAGCTTGGAGATTCCCCCAGCTTGTTTTGGAATGCCCCAGTCTGGGCACCCAGGCCACAGCTCAATGTCATCCAGTGAAATCTTGCACCCCAGCAGTGGAAATGGCAATGCTCTAAGTCCAACCATCTTTGGAGATTTCCCTTGAAACCATGGCTGTGTTAAACAATGGAGTCGAATCTCTTGGAAATGAGTTCATAAAAATCAGCTCTGCATTGTCAGCTGTAAAGGGAGAGGAGTGTTTTGTTCCTCAGGGCCTTATTCTAATCTCAGATGCACAGCATGCATTACCATATAGCTTAAAAAAGCAGATATTTCTGAGATGATATGTGGGATTCTGTGCAAACCTCTCAGAGAAACCAATATCCTTCAGGAGTTTTTCATGCACTCAAACACTCCCAGGCAGGACGTGGGCCCCTGATTGAGCATTTTTGGCTAAGGGGTAAAGGAGGGAATGAGGAAACCAAAGAGAAGCTGAGGTGAAGAAGCAGAATGTGCCAGAATTGGAGCTGGAACTTGTGAGCAGCCCTTGACTTCTCCTAAGAGGCAGGTGTGGTGGGGTGCCTATCCCATGGTAATATAAGTGAGACATCACTGGAATATGAGACTAGAGAGGGTATTGAGTCTTACAGCAGTACTGAGACAGATAACACATTTTAAGAGGCACTGAGGGTTGGTTTGTTTATTTGTTTTGGTTGTTATTTTTTGCTGTTGTTGTTGTTGCTGTTATTGATAATCTTAGCCTGTAACAAGAACGGCTCATTTGGGCCATTCAAAGCAGAATTCATTGGTGTCAACACCCAGCTGGTGCCTGACCTCAGTCCAGCTGGTGGAAAACAGCACCACAAACCCATCCTGGCAGCAGGAGGGGCTGAGCAACCACAGAGACACGGGGCCAGGAGGAACCTCAGGAGCTGATATAATCAGTGCACAGACATCTCTTCTGTCCCTGATTGTCTCCTCACATAAACAATCCCACTGGGTGTGTGCAGCTTTGGGGGTTTGAGGAGCAGTGGGGGACAGCAGTGCCTCCCCACAGCCCTGTGCTGCAGGATGGGGCTGGGCCAGGCAGATTTGGGGTGCAGGGCTTTTTGGCAGCCTGGCCAGCAGTGCTTGCTAACTTTTCTCCAGAAACTGCAGAGTGGCAGTGCCAAGTGGCACAGGTCTGGCTGGCAGCCCTGGGATGCTGCCTGCCAGGGGAGCTGCACTCCAGCTGGGCCAGAGCCAAACGCTGCCTGTGGCAGCTGGAACATGGAATCAAAGAGTCACAGAATGCTTTGGGTTGGAAGGGACTTCCAAGACCATCCTGTTCCATCCCCCTGCCAAAGGCAGGGACACCTTCCACCAGACCAGGTTGCTCCAAGCCTCATCCAACATGGTTTTGAACACTTCCATGGATGGGGCAGCCATAGCTTCTATGGGAAACCTATTCCATTGTCTCAGCATCCTCAGAGTAAGGAATTTCTTCCTAATTTCTAACCTAACTCTGCCCTCTGTCAGTTTGAAGCCATTCCCATTGTTCTGTGACTCCATGCCCTTTACCAAAAGTCTGTTAACAGCCAGGCTTGCAGGGGTTAACTGAGGATGTTGGTCACCATATGGTAGCATTACCTGTTTAGGAAAACTTTTGCAAAACTGTGTGGAGCTCTGAAAAGATTGTGAGATTTCCCCTGTAATGGGGAGAGCTCAAGCCAATGTGCAGCCCCCTCGTTTCTTTGTTGGGTGGTCAGACCTGGCTCTGTGCACCTGAGAGCTGCTTGCCTCCTTTGCACACTGCTGCTTGGGCTGAGATGGGAATCACAGAATATTTTGGTTGGAAAAGGCCTCCAAGATCATTGAGTCCAAATTTTCTTCCAGCACTGCCACACTCCAATGCCACATCCCCAGAGCCACATCCACACATAATTTAATTCCCTCCAGGGCTGGTGACTCCATCACTGCCTTGGGCAGCTTTTTCCAGTCTTGACAACCTTCTTCTGTGAAGATATTTTTTCTTATACCAACCTAAACCTCCCCTGGTGCAACCTGAAGCTGTTCTGACCCTGGAGAAGAAACTGATATGATGCTTTTCAAGGTAGCAGCTGATTTAAAGGTGTGCAGGAATCCCCTGCAGCAGCAGAATGCTCTTCCTGCTCCATTGTGGTGGTTTCTAAAGGTTTTCTGAAATTTTTACATGTTCTAAATTTTTTTCTTATAGTTTCTAGTAATAAAATTTCTCTTTGTACCATTTAAAATTAAACCTGTTTTACCTTCCTCCTCATCCTTTCTCACAGTAAAAAAATTCAAATTAACAAACCAAAATCACTGTTAATCCATGTTAACCCATATGAGGCTTTTTCACTTTTGGCAATCACCCTTGAGTGGAACAGGAACTAAACACAGAGAGAGCACAGTGGTGGCAGCTCCAGGTTTGTGCCTGAAGGGAAGTTTGCATTTTTTGGGTAACTAAAGTGTGGGGGAAAAAAATCTCTGTTCAGAGGAGCTGTAGCAGAGGATGTTCGAGGGTTAAGACTTTTTAAGATTTTATTTCCTTTGCAGGTTTTCCTCATTCCCAACATAATTTCCCACAAGCACGTGCTATGCCTTTGCCAGATCCTTTGCCTTTTATATTGGAGCTTCTTTTCTTTTTTTCACCTTTTCTTTTCTTTTCTTTTTTTCTTTTCTTTTCTTTTCTTTTCTTTTCTTTTCTTTTCTTTTCTTTTCTTTTCTTTTCTTTTCTTTTCTTTTCTTTTCTTTTCTTTTCTTTTCTTTTCTTTTCTTTTCTTTTCTTTTCTTTTCTTTTTTCTTTTCTTTTCTTTTCTTTTCTTTTCCTTTTTTCTTCCTTTTTTCCTTTCCTTTCCTTTCCTTTCCTTTCCTTTCCTTTCCTTTCCTTTCCTTTCCTTTCCTTTCCTTTCCTTTCCTTTCCTTTCCTTTCCTTTCCTTTCCTTTCCTTTCCTTTCCTTTCCTTTCCTTTCCTTTCCTTTCCCTTTCCTTTCCTTTCCCTTTCCCTTTCCCTTTCCCTTTTTCCCTTTCCCTTTCCCTTTCCCTTTCCTTTCCTTTCCCCTTTCCCTTTCCTTTCCTTTCCCTTTCCCTTTCCCTTTCCCTTTCCCTTTCCTTTCCCTTTCCCTTTCCTTTCCCTTTCCCTTTCCCTTTCCCTTTCCCTTTCCCTTTCCCTTTCCCTTTCCCTTTCCCTTTCCCTTTCCCTTTCCCTTTCCCTTTCCCTTTCCCTTTCCCTTTCCCTTTCCCTTTCCCTTTCCCTTTCCCTTTCCCTTTCCCTTTCCCTTAACAACTAGGGGGAGAGAAGAAGTCCTGGCTGTGGCAGGGAATGTTGAGCTCTAGCAGGGGCTGGGGTCAGATCCCATCTCTGAGTCTCACTCCTGGAGCTCTCACACAGCCTGGGAGGAGGAATGTTGGAACCCTAAAGCCTGGGAGTTTTGAACTTTCTGTGCTTTCTGACACTGGCCCTCAAAGAGCACTGCTTTTGACTTGAGGCCTTGGAGAAGGCTTCCAAATTTGAGTGATGGAGTTGGAGTCACTGGTGTGTAGTTGGAACAGAAGTGTGTGATTTCACATGGTGAAGGGTTTGGAATTTGGGGTTTTAGAATAGAGTAATAGGTATGGGACAAGATGGAGGTACTTGGGCAGTGCCTCTTCTTCCTTCTTGTTCCTTCTTCATGATTCCAGATTGTTTTTGGCTGGATAGAAAATCCTGCAGTGCAGGTCAGAGGTGTTTGGTCATTGAGTCAAAAGTATAAATAATATAGATGTTAGTTTTTAATTGGATAGTTAGCCTTTAAAAGACCTTGTACCTAGCTAGATCTACCAACATTTTCTCACTTTTAGCTTGCTAGCTGGAAGTGCTGCAGAACTCTCTGTACTACAGATAAGAATTATTAAATAACTGAGTCCAGACATGAAAAATCCATCCCTTGTGCTTCAATCTCTGAGTGAAGGCAGAGGAAAAAAGAAGACAAGCCAATAATATGTGGTGCAGCTAACAGAGGAAGACATGAGCTCTCCTTTTGCATCCTGGAAGAGACAGAGCAGATGCTACTCCTGACCCTCTGGAGAGGAGGGAGCAGAGCCAAGCCCAGGGCTCTGCTTCTCTAAGCCAGGCCTGGGAGATGGATTCAGCCATGGCAGTGTCAGAAACTGCTGTCAGGCCTAGGAGATGATCTGGGTGTTTGTCACCTCCAGAGCCAGAAGCTCAGCTTGCCCCAGAATCATCCCTGTGCCATCAGCACACCTGGGCTTTGGGAGAGGCCACGGATTTGTTCCTGACACTGCTCAAAATTCTTCCTTCCCTGCAAGGTTAAACTGGGAATAATCCTCACAAAATGGTTTGTGCTGTGGTGGCTCCTTGAGCCTTGGCTGATGTGCTGTGTGGCTGGAGGAAACCTCTCCAATAATCTCCCTGAGATGCACTGACCTCCCCAGCCAGCAGTGAGCTGCTGCTGTGCTGTCCCACAGCCAAAATTGCAATGGCTTTGACCTTCAGATTCCTTCCTGAGGAACTTTGGAGGAAATAAGGGGAAAACCCAACAACAGCAGGGTGGATTTTGGTGGGAGCTGAGGCTCTGCTCTTCCCTGAGCATTCAATCAGCTCTCCCATGTCTTAACTGCATTTCTATGGCTAAACTAAGGTGTGACAATGCATTTACAAGAGCTGTGCCCTGCCAAGCCCTGACCCAGCCCAGCACTTGCACAAGTGAGGACAAGGAACTTGAACAACTCAAAACCTATTGAAAGCACCTCTGGGCTCAAGCACATCTGTAAAGCCTTGCTGGAGGTAGCCAGCACTGAGACAGGGCAGGAATTACTCAGGAAGGGACTCAAATAATAGAAAAACAATGACTAAAAAGCTGCCTGTTCATTGCAGCCTCTCTGGAAACATGAGAGAGGTGTTTGGGGAGCAAGGACAAAATGAAAGGGGCAGAACAATAAGCTGTGTCAAGCACCTGAGAATATATTTTTAAAGCAATAGAAAGAAAAAAGGACTTAAATTTCTGAAGCAGCACTCGAGTGCATTTTTTTTCCTGCAGCTGGTTCATGTATCACCTTCCTTATTGATTTTTTTCCTTTGCGCTGAAAATATACATTATCTTCCAATCCTTCTTCAGTGAAGTAAATCTAAAATGAAAACAAACTACACATTTGGCCAACCCTGCCTTAAAATTACACATCAAGAACATTTCCAGTGACAAATACTTTCAAGGCAAACAAACTGAAGAGAAATTAAAAAATCTCTGTGGGGCATAAATATGTAATTACACTCACACAGGGAGCATTTTATCAGGTAAACCATCCTACTTTGTTAATTGAAATGCTGCAGCACAAGGTTTTTTGACAAAGGGGCTGAATATGCATGCATATTTTTCACTGCTGCTGTTCCATTTCTCTCTTTCCTTTCCCTGTGTGCTCCAGCGATGGGGTAGTGATCATTCCTGCTTTCTTTGTTCAAATATCCTCATTTCTGCCACCTCCACTTAATTCTGGCAGGGAAAGTTTTCCTTTCACTGGAGGCACAGGATTGTGGGGGGTTTTGTTGACTTGAAAAAGAAACCAAACCAAACCCCTGAAAACCAGAAATCAAGCGTTTTTTCTTAAATTAAACTCTCCAGAAACAATAAAACGCTGAGAATTAAAAAAGAAAGCAGAACAGAGTAAAAAAGAACTGCAGGAAGTAGGTGCAGCTGTGTTGACCTAATCCCACTAAAACCTTACCAAAGTGAGGATGAGTTTTGGGAGCTGACAGGAGCAAGGCTGAAGTTTGGGACTAAAGAGGTTTGGGGTCCAGAACCCAAGCCTTTGTTACAGGAGCATTTGTCAGTGTTTAGTGGCCACGGGCAGCAGTCAGTGAAATATTTACAGCACAATCCCTTCCAAGCAGCGTGGCTGCTGGCAGGGTGTTCAATGTCTAAATGCAAGCTGCAGTGCCAGCTGTGGGTTTGCTCACCCATCTGGAGGGCTCTGCTGTGCCAGAGGAAGAAGAAGGGAATTTCCTCTCTGGAAAGAGGGGAACAGGGTGGCCCCATCACAGAGCTTGCTTGGCAGTGGTGACAGCTGTGACAACACTGAGATGGAGAAGAAACAGTGCCCAGGATTTCTTTGAGGAAGGAATCTGGGATGCTGGGATGTCAGCACCTCTTCTCCCTGCAAATGGATGGAGAATAATGTGTTCCCTCTCACAGCCAACTTGGGTTTTTCTCTGCATTTCCTTCCCCTCTAATGTGCACAACAGAAGGTACCACAATTGCACAGCCTTTAGCCACCATCTTGTGGGGAAATCCAGAAAGGCTTCAGTGCTTTTCTTCGTAAGTTTTGTACGTTCCCTGCTCCCATTCTGCCTCGTGCCCATCTCTGCTTCCCTGCACAGATCCTCCTCTTTCACAGTAATGCCCCACAAGTGTGATCTTCACTCCATTTCCAGCCCCTTTTCCAGGCTCTATGGTTTGTTGGGAACAGAAGAAGATTGGCTGACATTTCCAGAGAAGGACATTTCTATGCCATGTACCTCTCCAGGTAAGTCATGTCAAAAGCCCATGGACATGTAAACCCTTGGAAAACATTCCAGAATGGACAAAATAAGTTTGAGTGATCTGTTGGTCTGTCTCTGTTTCCTTTGTTTGGCTTTTCAACATGATACCAACACTGAGTCCTCCCCCAGGAGTGATGTGGTTGAATGGGAGTTGAGGTGAAACGAAACCACAGTGACTGAAGACCAAGAAGCTGCCAGCACTCAGAAATCTCCTGTTTTCCCTCTGACCCTGAATCTTGAATAATTTTATACAAGGAGGGTCAGATTTGGTACAGGACAGGTGAGAAATCTGATGTGGTGTGACAGAATATTTTAGCCACCAGTGTGTACTTCCCTTTTTTATTTTTGATTGAGTAGATCCTCCCTTTTTCCTCTTTCTCCATGCAAGAATCCCACCAGTGCTCTGCAGCACCTGGGTGGCCACGTGGGTGTCCAGCAGCTGAAATACAGGTGGTATGAAAACTTTTTGGGTGGAAACTGGAGCATCCAGAGAATTTTATTATCTTGAGAATTTAGCAGGGATTTTAATCCAGACATCCTAGTCCAGGTTTTGGTATTTTATCCTTGCTCTATTTTGTTAGACAGATAGACAATAGATTATTTGTTATATTCTTCAATACCCTTGGCTGGCTCAGGTCCCTCCTGACTCACATTCACAGGGACACTTCCCCATCTTTCTCTCTCCCCTCCCTTTGCCTTTTGAGCTGTAGGGTGGTTGTTTGCTCAATAAACAATGTTTGGAGTCTGCAGTCTCCAGGTATCTGTGTTGACTGAAACCACTGGGCTGTGTCAGAGAGAGCAAACACAGCAGCTTAGCAGACACTGCTGTGGTTCATGTGCAGCCCTCAAACATGGCTGGTGAGGATTCCCTCAGTGACAGATCAGGGGATGCTTGAAGGAGTTTGACACTGCATTACTTTTTGGTTTTATTACCATTATTTTCCTGAAAACTGTGTTTGCATAAAAAGCAAATAAAGCACCTTGCATCAATTTGGCTTGGAAAGTTGATTATTCCAACATTCAGCTCTAATTCTCCACCTGGTATTCTCATAGGAACATTTTTCTTGGACATTTCAGTATCTCAGAAAATTTGCAAAGCAGAGGAGCCACAGCTCCCAGTGCTGAAGTGTAAGATGGGAATGCAGGGATAAAGGCTTATTGAAGAGTCATTCTCTGACACTGTGTTTTTGTTCACCACTTTAAAAAACAGCCTGAGATCACTTCCAGGCTGTGGTCTTGACAGGTTGGCCAGAAATTTCAAAGATGTTGATGATTAAATTTTTCTTGCATTTTGGTTAAAATATTGTGCTCTTGCATTTCCTGATTGGACTTTTTGTTATTTTTAATGAGTGGATCTGTGTTGGTTTCAGTGCCTCCCTTTTCTTCCTCAGATATTAAAGAATAAATCCAGGCTGGTTTTGCTGGGAGCTGTAACACTTGCTCCTGCTGGTGGTTTGGGCATGCCATTAATCCAAACTGTGCACCTGCCTGTGGTGCTTTTAAAATCCCTCAGTGATTTTATAAACCAGATGATGAGACCAGGAAAGTGTTTGCCAAACTCAGATTTAGTCTGTGGTGCAGTTGTGGCTGGATGAAGTGTTGAGATACCAACTGGATCATGCTGCTGGTAAGGCTGCTGTGACCCAGAAATGGAATATTGATTCTCAATTTTTTTTTTTTTGATACTGAAATTCCTTTATAAGGCATTGTTTTGCCATTTTAATTAGTTTTTTTTTTTTCTTTTTGTTTGCATTTGTCACCATAACAGACCACCCAATTATCTTCTTTTTTTTTTATTGCCTTGTATGCTGCAGTCCAGAAGTGGATGGAGGCAGCAAGATATGGGAGGGTTCCATGGTAAAGGATGCTGCAGGGAGAATTCCTGTCAACTGGGCTTTATGGACAAAGCCACAGGTTGGGCAGTGGGCAGAAAGTCCTGACCATGGAGTTTTGCCATAAAAACACATGAGGAATAGCTACAGCTCTTGGAGAGCAGGAGGGAAAAGCCATTTGTGTGGGCATCACACTGGACTGATTGGATAAAACCCCCTTCTCTTTTTCTCCAGAATCAGAAAAATATTTCTTCAGAAGTGCAGAGGGAGCTCAGGAAATCTCAGCAGCAGCACTTGGGGATGTGGTTTAGTGGTGGCCTTGGCAGAGCTGGAGGAATGGTTGGACTTGGTGATCCTGGAGGTCTTTTCTCAGCTGAACAATTCCATGGGAGAGGTGAGCCAGCAGCCTGGCATATGCTCTGCACATCCCAAGGATGCTCCTCACAGTGTCTTTTTGCTTCCTGGTCTTGCAGACAAACTTTTTTTGCTGAACAATGTAGATAGCAGCTTTGAAGGGAAAGCAGAGCCCCAGCCCCTCCACAAACAAATCCAGCATCACTCTCTAAACCCATGCATTTCTTGGGCCCTGCAGCATCTGTCAAAGAGCTGCTTCAGCACCTCGTGCTTGGGAGCTGTAACTTCCACCCTCAAACTATTTGGCTTGTTCTGATACATTCTTGTGCCATTCTTGTGCCAGTTTTCTGTCTAAGCAGGCTTCTTTGCTTTGTTGTGCTCGCTTCCCTGCCATATTTCCACAGGGAAAGTTGAATGTTTTTGCATCTTCTCCTGGAAGTTAGAAATTCCCATCTCTCTGGCTTCTCTGTACTTGTTGAAATGGGAGGATCTTTCCTGGCTGAGGCACCCTGCTCAGCCAGTGACCCTGGAGAGGCTCAGTGACCCTGCCCTGACTCCACTGGCTACATCTGGACAGATAAACCTTAGGGCTTCACTTGGCTTTTCCACTCCTGCAGGACACTGGAGTGCTGTAGTCACAGTAAAACATATCCCAGTGTTATGGCTCTGGATTTTGTCAACTAAGGGACCTTTATTAAAGTGGACTTTCTTACATTAATCTTACATCTGTGACCCTGAGATCATCATCGTGTTTCCACAGGATTCCCATTTGTCTTAAATGCCTCTCAACCTCTTATTTCAGCAAGCTGGATTTGTATCCTCCCATATTTCTCTCTCCTTTGAAGAAATAGCTTTCCATTGCTCTTTTCACTCAGATAAACATTATCTGGCTTGGACTCCTTTTGCTGGGCAAAACCTGGAGTGTCTCTGTGAGGATGGTGGATGTGTCAGTGCAAGGAAGAGTCTTTGCTCAGCCATCTCCACAAGGACTTACCTGCCTGAGCTCTGCAATTATGTGACTCTAATTGGCTTTTAATTTGGGAAGATTATATAATATACTTAAATGAAAACCTCAGAGGTGTTGTTAATACACAGGTTTTGAATTGCAAACAAAATGATGTGAATTGTTTCTGAGCTCACACAGGCAAATTCACATTTTCATTCCCATGTATGTAATATGAAATACACCAGAAAGTTCATAATTAAGAAACTACAAGGATTTCAAACCTATATTGCTAAAAAAGACATTTTTGTGGCTCTGGAGGTTGTAAACATGCTTTCCATGTTGAGCTGTATGTTGCATTTATGCTGATTTAATCATTCATTAAACATTAGTAAGAGGCCAATTATGCCGTTCAAGAATAAGATGTTTTACGAGGAAATGACAAAAAGATACATGTAATCATTGAAATGCCAGTTTACAATCAGATAGGATGGGAAATAATCCCTTTAGCAAGCTTAAGCTTTTACATATTAATGGCAACATTGGGGAGAGTGGGAAGAGGGCTTTAACAGCCTCACGGCCTCCTGGCCCTGATGGGGAAGTGAGAGCTCGTGGTGCTCTGGACAGAGATTTAACAACTTCTTTCTGTGCCTCACATACCTTGGGACCTGGGCTCTTCAAGGGCCCTGCCTGTAGTTAGCAATCTGTGTCTGTAAATGGGGTAACTGCACCACTTAATTAGTGGCTTGTCTTCATTTTCTTCTGTCTTCACTCAGAGTTAAGATTAAAAACACCAAAGAGATTAATTTCTGATGTTTGGACTTGGTTTATTAAATCTTATCTAAAGTACAGAGGGTTCTGCAACACTTTTAGCTACCACCTAAAAGCGAGAAAAATTGAGGTAATTCTAGCTAATTACAAGGTCTTTTAAATAATAGGTCCAATAAAGAGCTAGCACCTATATTATTTATACTTTTGTCCCAATAACCAAACCCATGACCCTCAGTGCAGCACTGACTGTCCAACCAGAAACTACTGCCTGAAACCATGAAAAAAAAGGAAGAAGAGACAGTGTCCAAGAACATCCATCTTGTCCCATACTTATTACTCTATTCTAAAACCCCAAATTCCAAACCCTTCACCATGTGAAATCACACACTTCTGTTCCAACTACACACCCATGATTTTAACTCCATCACTCAAATTTGGAAGCCTTCCCCAAGGCCTCAAGTCAAAAGCAGTGTTCTCCAGGGGGTCAGTGCCAGGAAGCACAGAAAGCTCCAAACTCCCAGGTTTCTGGGTTCCAACATGTGTCCACACATCCAACTTAAACATAGACAAAGGAGGGCTGGAAATACAATTCTGGCTCTTCAGAGGGGTCATGGAACCCCAGAATGGTTTGGGTTGGAAGGGACCTTAAAGCTCATCTCATTCCACCCATCTGTCATGGGCAGGGACACCTTCCACCATTCCAGGTTGTTCCAAGCCCTGTTCAACCTGGCCTGGGACATTTCCAGGGATCCAGGGGCAGCCACAGCTTCTCTGGGCAACCTGTGTCAGGGTCTCTCCATCCTCACAGAGAAGAATTTTTTCCTAATATCCAAGCTGATGAGAGTGGTCTGGTCTCTATGAGAGTGCAGCCATTCCTCCTTGTCCTGTCACTCCATTCCCTTGATCAAAGTTCTTGTTCAGCTCTCTTGGAGCCCCTTCAGGCACTGGAAGGAGCTCTGTGATCTCAGAGCCTTCTCCAAGTTGAACAACACCAACTCTCTCAGCCTTTCCTTACAGCAGTGGATTCTACCCCTTTACTCACCTCCATGGACTCCTCTGGACTGAATCTAAGGTGAAATATTCTGGGCAGCAAAGAGAGTTAAGATCAACTGGGACATTTCAATATTTATATTTTAGAGGTCCATGTCAAGCACTTCATGGAAAATGGAGGATGGGTGGAGGACTCACCCAAAAAGCCAGACCTGAGGAAACCACAGCTAGTGGAGAAGCAGGAGGGACAGAAACTCATTTTCCCACCTGTTTTCCAATACAAGACTTAGAGACACCAAGCAAAACTATTGGGTCATGGATGCAAAACAGCAGGAAGTGGTTCTTTGCACCCAGAGCTGTGGAGGGGGAACTCCTGACTGCAGTACTTGGTGGATGCTCAAAGTTCACCAAAGTCCAGCAGATAAATCCATGGAAGGAAAGTTGTTTGGGGGCTGTTAAACACCATGTTTCTCTTCATCTGGAAGTTTCTCAGCTGCAAGGTTTTGTGCATGGGGAAAATGTGCAGTGGGAATAAAATAGCATCCAGCAAACCATGGGCTGCATTGCTGGAAGAGCTGAGGCTGCCTTGGTGTGTATGAGATGAAAACCAAAAAGGTGACAAAAGGCCAAAAAGCTCCTCAGGCAGGCTAAAGAAAAGGAAGAAAAAGACAATTTTAGATTTCAATGTCGTCCTGAACTCTACTCCAAAATGTCTCACCTTTCAATTGTTCTGGGCACTTTCTGCCTGAAAGTCTCACAGTTCCCAGGTTTCCCCTAGGATTTTAGTTCTCCTGACTTCTGCTCTAAACACATTTGGATTGAAGACTGAATGGGGTCAGGCAGAGAAAATACTCAATCCTTATGAAAAATTAAAGACAGGAAACCCAAAAGTTAGGGAAACTTGTTTGCAATGAAGAAAATCATAGAATACAAAATCCTCTTGCATTCCAAGTGAAAACAAAGAAATTATGTTTTCCATGCCTGTTTAACCAACAGAAAATAACCAAGAATATGTTCTGTTAACAGATGTGGGACCAGGATCTCCTGGGGCAACAAGAGAAAAAAGCAGTGAAGACCCAGGTGAGCAGAATATGGGTTCCAGATAAACCTCAGCCAAGCATCACTCCAGCCTTCCAGAGCCATGCCAAACCTTGATGTTCTCTGCTCTCCCAACTCCTACATCTGGCTGCCCAGAGCCCACAGCCCCCTTTTCCCAAATCCAGCTGGTCAGCTGTCCCCGTTGCCATGCCGGCCTCTGGGCAACGATGCTGTTGAGAGGGAGAAAAAATGTATTCCAGCGATAATATTGAGGGGTTCCAGCTGCCAAACACACTGTGTCTGTGCAAACACCTGTTGAGTGGCTGCTGCAGTGGGAAGAGCAAGATGAAGAAAGACAGCTGTAAAAGTGCCAGCAGCAGTAGGAAGCTCTGCTAAGGCTGCTTTGTGCCAGTTTAGAGATGTGCCAAATTATTTGGCTGCATTTCAAATATCTGGGTGTCCACTACATTTGCCAGCTCACGCTCCTTGGGAATACTTCAGCATTAACACCACCAGTGCCACGCTCCCGCTGCTCTCCCACTTTAATTTCAGCCTTTGGTTTCTGTGCTTCTTTTATTCCTGGCTCTTTCTGGTGTAAAGGAAAGCCCAGTTTTGCAGTGCAGAGCCCAAAATGAGGGCTGGGATCTGCAGCTGGTGGGAAGACAAAGCACTGCTGTAAAGGTTTTTGGCAATTGGCTCACGAGATCTGCTGGGTTATTATTTTGTGTCTCCCCTGTTGTTGTTGTTGTGGGTTTTTCCCAGAGAATAATAATTTTATCTTTTGCAAACACTTAGTTAACCTGGACACTTCTGCCTGTCCATCTAGAAATCCTTGGAGCTGCAGAGCTCAGCTAGGGGAAGTTTACAATGGGAACAGAGGGGAAATTTGAAGTTTGGATGGGCTGGACAGGTGGTAAAGGTGGAAATACAACAGCAGAATTCTGTAGGGAAATATTCCAAATGTGTTGTAGCTATGGATGTGGCACTTGGGGACGTGGGTTAGTGGTGGGCTTGGCAGTGCTGGGGGAATGGTTGGACTTAAAAATCCTAAAGGTTTTTCCCAGCCCATGTGATTCCATGATGCCCTGCAAATGCAGTGTCTGAAGAAACAAGGAATGGAGAGAAAGTGAAGTTGTAGAGTAACAAGAATCTGTTTCAGATAATCTTCCTCCTGAAGTGCCCAGAGATTGCAGGTTCATGTCCAGCACCTCTCAGCTCCTCCTTATTTTCCTTTAAGACCATCTGCACTGCTGAAACCCTGAAAAAAACCCCCCAGTGTAAATCCTTCTCCTTGTCCATAGTGAGACCTAGGGGTGTGCCTGAAGTTAGGTTTGTATTTTTAAGAGTTTTGAAAGCTAAAATCAGCAACTAAATCTCAAAGAATTACATTCTTGCTCAAATAATTCCTGTTAACTCTCCCAACTCCTCAGCTTGCCCTGGTGATATCCCAGGGGATTCTGCAGTTACAGAGCACTTTTCTGTGCCTCTACAGCTACAGCAGTTTTCTTGCTTTTCTATTTGACACCATCATCTAATGTCATGATTTCTTTAAATTCCCAAATCCTAAGAATGATCAGAAACTCTCCTGGACCAAGGAGATAATACTTTTCTCAGGGAGCTTTTTTCCTTCCCAGGAAAGTTTATCTGTTAAGTGTTTGTGGGAAACAATTAATTTTCTTCTGTTTATTTATGAATATTTCCAAGGCATGGCAGTTGATTAGCCCTGGAGGTGGTATTTCTCTGGGAGGAATCATTGCTTTGCTGGTTGCAGACAGAGATGGAAAGGCCTGAAATCCCAACAAACAGAATTACAGAATTTTTCCCCTCTTTTGTGCCTTCCCTCACCTCGTGGTAACCCTTCTGGGGCAGAGATTCACCCCTGTGGGTTATTTTTTGTCACAAAATGAGACCCTGTTTGAACTTGAGTGTCTGGACTGACTGTAATGCCCATAACAATGTCTAAACCAAAATCTCTTCACATCCTTCCCTCAGAACAGGACCTTTCTTGAGAATAAAACTAATTTATTACACAAATTGTGTGTTTTCAAAGAGAGAGAAAATACCACACCAGTCAAATTGGCACAAGACCAGCTATGCCCAGGACAGTTTATCTCCCCCTTTTGAGCTAATTTCCCAAGCACCCTCTGCTCTAATTACAGATTCTGTTTTCCAGATGCCAATCCACCTGTTCTTCTCCTGGATTGTTTAGGCCAGGATTACCTGACTTATTCTGATTTTACCTGCAGGTGAAGGTCAAAGAGACAATGGTTGTACTTCAGCAGGGCTTGCAGGACTCCTTGGTTAATCTTTCCTCCAAAATTATGGGAGAAATTCTCACTTTTGAAAGTTTCCCAGAAATTCCTGCCACTCTGTCCCCTGTGCTAACCACTTAGGGAAGGACAGAGCTGATTTCCCCTGAACTTTCAAATATCCAGGGCAGCTAGAAAGCTCCAGCCTCTCAAAACCCCTCTGCCTGGATCTCACAAATAATGATAAAAACTCTGCCTGTTGTCTTGGCCACGTCAAACTTCTCTTTAGAGAAGCAGAAAATGCATCTTTCCTGTTAATCTTCCTAACTTTGTTGCCAGAGTCATGGGTTATGGTCTGCTCGTCCTGAGAAAATGTTATCAGAGTCAATATTTAGACAGAATAAGCTTTAATCACAACATAGCTATGCTTCATTAAAGAGGTTTTCCATTTGCTTCGTTCACAAAATAATGCAGAATGGATCAGAAGCAAACAAACAGGGTAGATTTCCTGTTCAGGCAACACTTTCCCTCTTGCACAGGAATAAAGCACTAATTGCTTGTGCAGAAGCTTTTCTTTTCTTCCTTCAGAGGAGGCAGAGGGACAATCTTCCTCACCCTCACCAGGGTGGATTTCGTGTTGGGTGGTGCCCAACTCCTCTCACTGCTGCTGTTTAGACCCAGAATGAACCAAACTAATCCCAAACCCAAACCCCAAAATCCTCTTTTAGGTGCCACCCAAAATAATGTTCATCTCTGACCCTTCTCTGGCCCTGCAGACCATTCTGAACACTTTGCTTTTGGGATGGTCCCAGCCCTGCTGGATGCCCAGGACTGTTGCTCTGGCTGTCAATCCCATCTCCCCTTCAGAGGGGAAGCACCCAGGGAAGAGTCACAGAATCATTTAGGCTGGAAAAGACCTCCAAGGTCATCAAGTCCAGGCTTTAGCTGATCACCACTTTGCCAACAGCACAGAAAATCTAAACTTCTCAGTGACCAGGGTTCCAACAAACCATGGCCCTGTGTGCCACGTCCAGCTGTTGCTTGAACACCTCCAGGGCCATGGAAGAGCAGATGATTTTCCTGCAGTGCTCAGAAAAAAAAAAAAAAAAAAAAAAAAAAATCTTTCATTTCTTTCCTGAGAAAAGGCCAATGCTGAGCCTAGCAGATTATTCAATAACATCCCATAAAAATATTAAACTTCTATATCGCAACCAAATTAAAATTGCATTTCATGATGTGAACAAAGGTAGCCAAGTTGATTTTGTCTCTCTCTCCCTCCTTTTTCAAATTTAATATCACACAGAAGAGAGAAATGAAATCTGTATTTAAATGGCTGTGGAACATTGTGCATTTAAAGTGCACAGCAAGTCACTCCCTAAAGCACTCCATATGATATGTAAATCTTTTGATCTTTCACAAAATGCATGATTTCCATAAAGAATAATGAGTGCTAGCTTGGGAAGTACAATATTGACTGTCACTGTACTGCACTTAGCCACAATTATTATTTGCATGGCTTTTGCAACATAACTGGAGGGGAAAGTCCTGTGAATATTTTTAATGCATTCTAATAGCTACTAAAAGAGATTTTATTTTATAATAGGTGCATTCTTTCTTTTGGGTCTACAAGCAGGTTTTTTTTTAAATTTATTCATTATTTTTTTTTTTTTTGCTCTTTTTAAGGAATCATCTATGGGGGAAAGCAGAGAAACACATGAGCCCTGAGAAAAGAGACCATTGACATCCTGCCCTGCCATGAGCTGCAGGAAAGCAGAGGAATCAACAATAACATTTATTTATTCTGGAAGCCAATGGGTAAAGTTTAACATGAGAAAGGATCTTAGGTGAGGTCTGTGTGAGAGGGCTTGAAGTGATCATCACCCTTTGGCATTTCTGGATGGATACTCTGGGGTGTAAGTGCATGGACATCCCATGGGATCAGCTTGGGGTCAGTGGAGCCTTTGGCATCAATCCAGCATTTTTCCTCTGGTTTTCCACACGGGAAGGGCTCAAATGCCCTGAACCAGTGGCAGCTTTTTTTTCCAATTATGTAATTTCCAATTATTTCCAGTGCTGGTGATGGGGAGGGAGAAGCTGAGCCATGGCAGTCTCCATGCTGAGCTTTGCCCATCTATTTTTCCCAGCTCCCTGAAGATGCATCAGCCCAGACCTCTCCTGGAGGTGGGGAGCAGGATCCTGTCAAGCAGAAGGAGAGAATTCTCCCATCTTTTCCAGGGATCCTGTTTGCTCACCCAGGAGATGGGAAGACTGCAAGCTCATGATGCAGAAAGGAGATGTAGAAATAAGGTCTAACACAAAAACACATTAAATAAAGGAAGATTTAAGAATTAATTTATCACACCTCTGCTTTGTTGTTCCCTTCCTGAAGGTTTTGACATCTCTCTGAAGGTCTGCTCCAAGTAGCTCAATGCATTTTTTGCTTGCATTAGAGCAAAGCCCAGAAGTTACAGAGCAAGGTTAGGGCTGGCTGAGCAGGCAGGATGATGATCAGGAAAAGGCAGATTACTGGAGATGAAAGTTTCTCATTGTCCAGAAATGATTGAATGGTCTAAAGAGACTCAGTGGAGCCAAGTGCTGTTTCAGGACTGACTCCTCAAGGACCTGAGCATCCTCACAAGTGACATGCAATGAGTGTGGTCAGAAATCCAACCAGGATGGGTCTGAGTCCCTGGTGAGCTCCTGGTGCAGGGCACAGTGATCCCTGCTGCTTTGCACTGAGCTGGTCTGAGGGTGCAGCCTGCAAGGAGAAAGCAAAGTTTGCTCTTTGTGTCCCTCAGTTTCTCTGGGGGTGAATTTGGCACAGTACCATTTTCTTTCTTTACCATTCACTTTGAGAGCCAGGGAAGAAATTGCTGTAATAATGGGGTAGCTGAAGAGTGATAGAGGTGAACTGAGCTGAACTGAAATAAGAAATTGGTCTTCTGATTTGAAGCAGGCTTCAGGAGACCAAGATGGTAGCAGACTCTTTTTGAGCTCACTGCAGAGTCAAAGCCTATTTTCATCCAAAATAAGATTTGTGAATTGTTTTCCATAGAAAGAATTTAGAACTTGAAAAATTAATTCTGTCCATGGCAAGGAGGCAGTAAAATCCCTTTGTTTGTTTGACTTCTTGGTTCAAACTGTGACACGTCATGGAGAGGCACTGTTCCTGGTTTTTAATTGCTCTCACCCTCAAAGATTTAACTCCTGCTCAGCACTGATCATTTAGTTCCTCTTTAAAGGACTAATAATGCAGAGGAGGACTTAGATCTTGTGAGCTGAGATAATTCCTTCATGTTTATTTCCTGGTGCTAGTTTATCATTATATATTAAATGCTATTTATTGCCCTACCTTTTCTGAAACGATTTTTATTTTCCCACCTTAGAAACATTGCTCTATGCACGAACTCATCTATATGGGTAAGAAAAAGGCAAAAAAATGGTTTGGATTGAATGGCTGCATTGTTGTGTGTAGCATAAGAACCAGACTGTTGATCTTAAGGCTTTCTTTTTTAATTCAAATAAAAAATTATTCCTCTGTGAAAACCTTTGTCAGAAATGAGCTGCACCCGTTCCCCAAAATTTCCTGAACTTGTTTACTTGGTAAGACTTGTAGTAATTTTCCAAAACATCCTGCCATTTATTATGCTCTGGAAAGGCACTATAGTGATTTCAAGAGGAGAAAACCAAGAAAGATTATTCATTTCACATCCTCATGCAATTCTTTTGTAGGTGGCTTTCAACAAAGGGTGATATTGGATTACATTCATTTTGGTTCTTAATAAACTAGTAAATCTCCCATTGTTCTATGTTGTCCAATTATAAAAGCAATGAATATGAGACTAAGCACTTCAAGATAACCATAGCTTTAAAGATAGACAAAAAGCTTTATAGATTAGGATCAGAATAAAACTGCCATTTTCGTTGCGTTTTGATGAATAATATTTTGTGAATTAAAGCGTTCTCTCTTAGGAACATCAACAAATTACTCTTTAAGTAGGAACTGCAGATCTCAGGAAGAGTTTCTGAATATCTGGGATGCTGAAAAGGGAAGGAAGTAAATCCTTCCTAGAAGTAATTTCCTTGCTGTCTGAAGAGGTGATTATGAAGGGTTTTTCCTGAGGTCTCTTTCTCTGTAGGAGCCATCTGTTGGAATTTTCTTGAGCCACTTCTGTTGCCTTCCCATTTCAGTTGTGGTGTCTTTTCAAACATGTTTCTTAGCTACAGTGTGCTTCAAGAATTGAATCTTCAGTACTTTCTGAAGGCTTAATTGGCAATAAAAATCAGCATTTTGAAGTCAGGATTTGCTTGTCTTGCTTGGTCCAAAGCAAAGATTTCCAAAGTTGTCCAAGAACTGCTTCTGCAAGGTCTCTGGAGGTAGTGTAGAACAACATTAACATATTGTTTAAACACACTGGGCAGGGGCTGGGCCACTGTAATAAAATTCTGAGCATTGAGAGTTGTGAAAAATAGAAGAGTTGCAAAGAACAGCCTTAAATATCACAGAGTGCTCTGTGGGCTTGTGAACTGGGATCATTGCCTTGCTCGACTCTGTAGGAATTCATGAGACATTTACAAAAAGATTTATTAATCTATTAATTGCCAGCAGATTCTCTGTCAGCAAATCCTTAATGGAAAGCAGAGCCCTCCACCCCTTTAATCCTCATAATCCTACATTGCATGCAACTTCCCAAAATTTGATGTAGACTGGCTTAATACTGTAAAATTGTCCCTTGGCAGGGAAGCAGTGGGGTACAGCTCTCTCCAGTGGTCACACAGGACAAATGTCCCATCCAGGTGCTCATCCCAGCTGTCTGTTAAACTGCAGTGTACAAGGAATGTGCACCACAGGTTTCAGCTTGGAAGAGAGGAAAATACATTATGAGGAGATGGAGAAAGAAGCATGTGGATAGATGTGG
Organism: Muscicapa striata striata; assembly: GCA_030060385.1. Classification (NCBI taxonomy): domain Eukaryota; kingdom Metazoa; phylum Chordata; class Aves; order Passeriformes; family Muscicapidae; genus Muscicapa; species Muscicapa striata. The sequence goes on from JAREIS010000178.1 coordinate 1,794,727, forward strand.
GTATGTTTAGATGCCTGAGCTCAAGCATTAAACATCTGCCTAGTGTCTTAGTTTGCAATACAGAATGTGACCAAAAGTGTGTATTCTGTCACCATCTGCTGAAACCAGCTGGGGCAGTGTTCTTTATCTTTCCCACAGCCCATCCTCCCTCCAGGAGAGATCTCCTGTTCATGGCCATTGAGTCCCAGGGCATGGCTGATAAAATTCCATCATCCCATGGGAGATGCTCCAGCCAGGGGAGGAGCCAAGCCTTTCCTACCTAGATAAAGACTGAGAATTTGGACACCAAAGCAGCCTTTTTTCCGTTGGACTCCACAGGAAAACCAGACTTTACCACATCATCACTGAACTTTTGGAAGGAAACTGCACCTTCCCCAGGAGCACTGCTCCAGCTGAACCACATCTGTCACTCCAGGATTGGCAGCCACTATTTAGTCAAACTGCTACCAACACCCTGACTGACTGACAGGGTGTCAAGTTGTATTCTGACTCTGTCAGTGTTTTGGGATTGTTCTTTGTAATACTGTATTTCTATTTTACTTTTCCTAGTAAAGAATTGTTATTCCTATTTCCCATATCTTTTTCTGAGAGCCCCTTAATTTCAAAATTATAATAGTTTGGAGGAAGGAAGTTTACATTCTACATTTCAAAGAAAGGCTCCTGCCTTTCTTAGACACCTGTCTTTCAAACCAAGTCACCTTGTCACTGTGAAGATCCAGCACTCAAATCACCCCTTGGCATGGGCTAGGATGAATTTTTGCATCAGAAAACTGCTGTAGCCCCAAAGAAAGCCTGGAATTCCTGTTTAAAGCAGGCTGGGAGGGGTGCCATGCCTGGCACACCTGGCAGCAGCATCAATGGCATGGCTCAGGGGGGAAATGAAGAGTAGATGAGAAGATGATTCCAGGCTGTCAGTACTCTCCTCATAACCCTCTCACTGCTTCCCAGGATTTCAAACATCTCCATCTCTTCCCAAATGGCTCTTCCATTCTAGAGTGAGTTTCTGGGAAATAATAATTCCTTTGCTCAGGATTGTCAGTCACATCATGGGATCATGTCTGGAACTGCAATCTTTGATCAGTTCTGCTGAAACAACCTGTTGTCTTTTATAATAACATTTCCATTGGGAATATTCAGATGCTGAGGCTAAAAAGAACCATTTCACAGCACACACACAACTACACACGCAGTGACTTTGCATTTTTATCTTTTTGATTTTCCAGTGGGTGTATTTGCCTGGGTTTTTTTCTGACCACATCCATCTGCTTCCTAGTTCTTACAAAAGCTAGTTTACATGCAATAATTGCCATTAAAATGTGAAGAGAAAGTTCATTGCACAAATGCATTGTTTTGCTCCTTTTAAAGCACACAGAAGCTACAAAACTCGATGCAGCTGACTGATGGATGAGTTTATTTAATTATTACTTTCAGAAAAATGTTCTCTATCTTGCCCATAGCAGGTGCAGGCTGTGACGTGGCATTTGCTCTGGTAATTATTCAGGGTTTTTTGTAAATAGCAGAACAAGTCAGGATGAAAGATAGCACTGCCCTCAGGTTGTGGGGAATGATTCAGCCTTCTCTTTACCCAATTTCAAATGATACATTGAAATGATAAGGTGGCTTTGATTCCTGTTGCACCTCCCACCCCCCCTCCTGTGACGTGAAACTGAGGAAGGGAGAGAGACTGGAGGATGAATATGTGGAAGGGGCAGTTTGTGATGTGTGCTGTATTTCAGTGAGTGATAAAGCTGATTTGGGGTACCCTGCACTGCAGTGTAGCATTAAATGACACTGGGATGTCCAATAAACAAGAATTAAAGTGTGTTTTTGTAAGCCTAGATCTTTCCCAGGTGAGGCACTGCAGCTCAGCACTTCCAGCCATGTGCCCACAGCTCCCTTGCTCAGGTCTCCCCCAGTATTCTCTACCCTGTGCCTCATCCTGCTCCTCTTCTGTGTTTGAAGGAGTCTCTTCTCAGAGTTCAGGCTGTTCTCCAACATCCCCATCCCATCTCTATTTCCCTAAGCAAGGCATAAATCAGTGACAGTGCAGGTGGGTGGGTGTAAGGAGATTCTTCCCTAAGAGGATGACAACTAAAAAGGAATGCCAAAACAAGCATCCCCCAGGCACCAGATCCTTCCACCATAGAAATGGAAGCTCTAAACTGTTCCCTGACCTGTTCCCCTGCTGAAGAAGGGTTTAGATTGACTGTTGGGGGATCAGTAGGTGAAGCCCATTCCTGCAATCTGCTCAGAGCAGCAGTGCTGGGCTTGCTGGCCTCCCAGTGGTCTGAGTGGTGGCAGGATGCAGAATCGCAGAATCATGGAATGATTTTTGTTGGAAAATACTTTTAAGACCAGCAAGTCCAGCCTTTAACCCAGCACTGCCAAGCCCATGGCTAACCCACCTCCCTGAGCTGTACAAAATCCCCAGGCAACATGTCCAAACTTGAGTGACTAAAAATTTCCATCAGGGACAACATTTTCAAAGCCAGATAACAACCTTATGGGCTTCTTTGAACTAATCTCTGTGGTCCCTTTGAAGTGGCTCACTGGGGTGCCCAGCAGCACTCACCACCCTGGGCAGGTCCTGGATCCAAAGCCACATTTGGGAGATTTGATATCTCAGCATCTCCACTCTCTGCTGGTGCTGCTGAGAGCTGCCCTGTGCTTTATCAGATGCACTGATGTACTTGCAATTCACCTTGAAATCAATAGGTATTGATGGGGTTTGGGAGCTGCAGAAGACAAAGTCCTGCTGCTGATGGCAGTGTGTCAATAACAGCTCCTGGAACAGGCACCAACAGGAAATATTGGCTCCCCTGCTCCCCATCGAGTGTGCAGTGAAACAAAACCCCAATGAAAACTCTAAGGAGCAAACCCCACAATGAAAATTTGTATTGAGTTTTAGAAAAGCTCAGCTGAGCAATAGAATGCTTCAGTGGAAGGTGCACAGTGTGTATATGAATGAAAATCAGTTGATTTTGACCATGTGTCTATCAAAAATGGAAATAAAGTCATTCACAAATCTCGATGTTTTATGGAGGGGAGGATTTTTTTTTTTTTTTTTAATTAGGATTAAAAATATTATCTGCTTAAAACGTGTCCATGCATATAGTTCTGGTGCAGCCTATGGCAACACCTATGATTTAAAAATAAAACTGTTTTTTTCCAAGAAGGAAGTAATTTTGAGTGATAACTAATTTAGATAGTGCTAATTATATTGGTTGGAACTTGCAAGGGAGTCAATGGATAAAAAGTTGATTAAAGCAAAGTTATAAAACAACAATAAAAAACTCTAACTCTTCACTTTCAGATGTTCTGAATATTTTAATGTTTGTTTCTGCCAGCTTTCTTAGCTGCACTGGAAAGTGAATGTTTCTGTATACCTGAAATGAAATGAAATGAGAGGAAAAAGTGAGAGCTTCTGAGTGAGTTTAAGAGCAGTGAGTGAGTTCTATACCCTGAAATACCCTTACTCAGCTGATCTTTTGATTTTCTGTTTTGAACCTGGACCCAGCAGTTATGTGATTTCTTCTGGACGTGCTTTCCCAGCTTGGATCCAAAGATGGATCATGTCTACTTCCAGCTGTTTCACCCTTGGTTGTACATCTGCAGGGATCCCTTGCAGGCTTGCTGGTTCACAGCTGGGTGTGCTGTCTCTAATTTAGGAGTGGACAGATCCATTCATGGCTTTGTGGCCATGAGAAGCATTCAGGATTTCTCTTCCAGCCTAAAATACCATATTTCTCTATTGTTAAGTTCTTCTGCTGGAAAACTGAAATAAATGACTGAAGCAGAAAGTGATCAAAGCCCAGATCTCCTCCAGAGGATGGAGGGAGACAAAAAATGAATGAGCTGTGGTTATTTCTAGTTGTATACTATTTCTGTTGATCACCTCCTTTTGTCTCTCAAGCCATGTGAGATGAATTCCCAGCTGAATAATTTGCACAAGAAGGTTGTGAGGTTGGTGAGTTTTCCTGAGAAACCAGGAAGATCTGACAGAACTGTGAGAAGAATCATAAAATCCCAGAATGGTTTGGGTTGGAAAGGACCTTAAATGGACCCCCTGCCATGGACAGGAAGTTTTCAAGATTTTTGGGGTTTTTTTCTGCTCCAAGCCCCATCTAACCTGGCCTTGGACACTTCCAGGGATCCAGGGGCAGCCACAGCTTCTCTGGGCACCCTGTGCCAGGGCTTCCTCACCCTCACATGGAAGAATTTCTTCCCAATATTCCAACAAATCCCATTTAACTCTGTCCTACACAGATAATAATTGCTGTGCACACTGAAGGCTGTGTGTGCCTAATGATTTTGCATGAAAAAAATCATTATTTAATTATTAATTAACCATTATTAATTATTTAATATTATCTTTCTGGTTCAAATCCGTTATTATTAATAATAATATTAATATTATTATTACATTTTTGTAGGGACAATATTTTATTTTATTTTAACATATATTTGCCTAATGAACAATCCATCGCACCCCCACAAGCACTTGGGGATTCTGCAATTTTCAAATCAAGGGATAGATGTTAAAAGAAAGGGAAAAACAAGCAAGAAATAGAGATATTTAATGCACATCATTTAGGCTGCAAGCAGCCTGGCATAAGTTATCCTTTAATAGAGCTGTAAGAATAATTAATTTTTCAGTTCAGTGGTCAAACTGAAAAAACTGTGAGGGAGGAAGGAGAGGAGGTGAATGGAGTGGGAAGAAACAAGGAGATGTGTTTGAGTCAACCTTAAGTAACAATTTCTCATTTTCTCTCAGTGAAGTGAAACAAACACTTGTATTATCTGTTCCTTTGATAAATGGCCCTATCTGGGTTCCTGAACAAAATTTTCTTTCTGGAAGCAAGGCCTGAAGGTACTGCCTAGATGGTAGTGACACAGAACATCTTTAAATTCTCCTTTAAATTCTCCTTTATCTTTGCTTTCCCAGCAAAGTTGACTCATTAAATCTGTCTTTAGTGTGCAAAGATTTTTATTAACCATCTAATTTGTCAAAACCTGCTGCCCAGCTTCAGTTTGCATCATGTTCCAACACTTCTCCAGGTGTGGACCATATAAGACACTTTCTGCTGGCAGCAAGATCCCTGCTTTTAAGGCTATTAACTGTAAATTTACTTCTTAACAGTAAGTTTACTTGTATGGCTTTAATTAGGAATAAATTCCTGGCTGTGAGGGTGGGGAGGCCCTGGCACAGGGTGCCCAGAGAAGCTGTGACTGCCCTGGATTCCTGGAAGTGTCCAAGGCCAGGTTGGATAGGGCTTGGAGCAGCCTGGGATAGTGGGAGGTGTCCCTGCCCATGGCAGAGAATGGAACTGGATGGGCTTTGAGGTTCCTTCCAACCCAAATAATTTCATGATTCTACAATTCTCTTAATGAACTTTTCAGGGTTGTTCCAAAATGATCCTCCAAGCCCCCAGGGGAATGTGGCCCAGGTTATGGGATTCACTATGGGTAAGTCTATGGATGATCTCAAGATGTGGATTTTTCATCATGGCTTTTGACATGAGTTGTAGTACAGGCTTTGCCCTATCATCCTCCTCTTCCTCATGCAGGAGCCCCTTGTTTCAATGTATACAAACAACAGATCCCTGCCCCATTAAAAAAAAAAATATATATATATATAGGTGTCTGGCTGATAGACTCATAAGGGTAAATTTCTTTGCTAGTAATCATCAGTGAGCCAAAAACCACAGACATTTTTAAAGCATGCAAGCAAAAGAGGTTGCTAAAAGAAAAATCTTTGAAGGGGTATTATCCAATTAGCACTGATAGCTCTGCTAATATGGCAGCAATTAAAATGTTGTTTGTGAACTAAATAGGAGAAGACCTAAATATTCTTTGGACTTACATATGAATAATGTTCTAATATCTGGTGGAATAATTATAATGAAGCTGTAAGTATTCTCTCACGAGTTGTTTACTGAAATAGCAGTCTATTTAATCAGTAGCAATGCATTCAAGGTGACTAAATATTAAATATGATTGGCAGCTTGCTGCTCGGACTAAAACGATTAAGTAACATGAGAAAGAAAGTGACAGGTGACTTCAGTCCCCTCGAGGAAACATGCCCCAGCCAGGAAATGGGTTGAGACTTCTAATAATATTGGTAACAAATAAGTGCTGCAATGTTTGCTTGCAGCAGTCAGTCTGGAAAGGAATGCAAATCCTGTTATACATCTTTTTCATCTTGCTGAGGTTGCAGTGGCAGCACTCTCCAGCTCTGGGGTGCTGTGCATTTCAAGCACCCTGCAGAGGCTCTTGGGTGGGGTGGGTGAGGTTGCCAGCCAGCAAAGCCACTTGGTGCTGAGCCCAATCCAAGCATCCCTTGGGCACTGGTGGGTCTGGTGGAGTGTGCTGCACCATCACTCACATCTCCCATGTTCACCCCTTCTGGGGGCTTTCCTTGTTACTTATCCCATTGCTTTGGGCTCAGCTGGACAAGCAGGGGTGAGGGATGAATTGCAAATGGATTCCAGGAGCCTCTGGAGGTCAGCAGGAATTGGATCAGACCCAGGCTCTGACCTGGGATTGCTGGTTCAGCTCTGGGAAGGGAACAGAGCAAGCATGGCATTTCCAGCCCACTTTGGCATCCTCCAGTTTCACAGGGAGATGCCAAATATTCCTGTCCAAACCTCATATACAATGACAGCATTTGCCACTTTGGGTAAATCCATGTGCATTTTTTTTTTTTTAGAGGGATGAGAAACCAACCAGGGTCATACAGGATTTCTACCACTGGACCAAAATCTGAGTCCAGTTCTATTCTTGAGTCTTCCACAATGCTCTCTTTTCTTGCTGGTTCTTCCATGTTCTCACAAGCATCTCCCTCTTTTCTGGTTCTGTGGAATAGGAGTGGAACCTTGAATCCTCTGCATGGCTTGCTGTAGTCACTGCTGTTGCTCTTCCCTGCTTCTGTGCTGAAGTAGCCCAGCAAAGAAATTGGGGAGCTTGGGGCAGCTCCAAGGGCAGGAAGAGGGGCTCCTTTCTCTCTCCATGTCCCTAATGGGATCCTAAGTGTGGTGTAGACATGAGAGTCAATGCCCTTTTACACAGAAAGTAGAGAATGAATTCCAAACAGTACTGGAGACAGCTGACCCTTTTAGCACAATGCTTAAATATTCTAGTGCCGTGCCAAGGCAGCATGTGCAGAGTAAATATTTTAATCCCTAATTAATCACTTTGGTTAGATTGGTAAAACAGAAGTCTAATGAAAATAATTTGAAATTTCCTTCATGAATAATTGCATTGTTCAGGGGATTCTGGGAAGAGTCAACTGGCTGACCTTCCATTCTTGAGCTGCTCTATTGCTATGAGACTTAATTTGTGTCCTTCAACCCTTTTCAGTCACCGTCACGAGATTAGAAATACCTTTCATGCAGTTTAGCAGCAACTATGCAAAAGGACAGTGCAGTCAGCAGAGAGGTAAGAAATTAGCACATGCTTCCCTGTGGTGAAACACATACAGTACAGCACACAGGACAGGGCAAAGCTTCTTTTCCACTCTGTGTCCCTTTATTATGTCCTGAACATGATGGATTGCGTTGTTTATTGAAGTGCTCATGGCCATTTTTAATTAGAGATGTGAGGTCTGCGGGTGCCAGGGCTTTGGGTATTTGCAGGATTGGAAAAGAATTTGCTTGTTGTTAGGTCCTGGTGGCTGGTCCCGTGGCTCCAGGGGAATTTGTTTCCTCCTGCAGGTCCCTCTTTCCTGTGCCCTGCTGGGAGGCACCAGTGCTGCCTGGACAAGGTTTGACTTGTAGCACCAAGGCTGCTCCAGTGGGAGAACAAATCACACCCTCACTGCCCACTTCAGCTTGCAATTCTCTGCAGACCAGCCAGTTTGCTGTTGAGGGAAGATTTAAGTGCAGCAAGGTCCTTCCCCTGGCTTTTACTCTTGTTAAAAAAAAATCACATTACACCATCCTCAATCTCAGCACTGCTTTTCTGGTGCTTGAAAGCTGCAAAGGTGCAGTTGGAGTTGTTAATGAGAACACTGTGTTGTGCAGGCAAGGGTTAAAAAACACATCTTCAGTTGATAGACCTGTGAGTGCTCTTTCCAGGGGGCTCTTTCCCTGAGGTGCTGTGGAGCAGGCCTGTTGCTGGAAGATTTGTTTGCTGTGGAGCTGCAAGAAATACATCTGCTACAGGTGGAGTTTCTGTGGAAAGGCAGTGGCATCAGACACTGCAAATTCGTTGTATTTTGTAGAGTGTCTCCTTAGAATCACAGAAGGGACCCATGAGGATCACTGAGTTCGACTGGTTCTGCATGGGACAGCTCCAAAAACTCTCATCCAGAATGGAGTGTTCAGCTTTTGAAGTGGCCACCAAAGCCTGTGGGACTCATGTGAGAGCACAGGGCAGGGCTGTACACTGCCTGCAGCTGTGAGGGAGGACAGGGAGGGGGAGATGAGCCGTGATTTGGGGCTGCTCTGCCCCACTGCAGTTGGGCTGGGCATCACTTCACCCCAACACAACCCCAGACTGTGCTGGGAGAGAAGCAGAAGGAGAAGTAGCACAGGGGCAGGAGCATCTTCAGTAGGGGCTGGATTTCAGGCTATGGGAGGTGAGGAGGATGTGGGGGAGCACTGCATCATTCTGATGCTTTGGGTTTTAGCTTTTATATTTTTCCAGAATCTCTTCTGCTTAGTGTGTAACTCTGAAACTTCATATTAGGTGTTAGTAAGTTCTCTTCACAGTGTAGTGACAAAACAATCCCTTCCCAGCTGGAGAATCAAGCACACCCAGTACCCAAAAAGCAGAAACAACAGTGAGGGAAAGGGGGCAAGGCAGGGGCTGAGACTTCATGGCCTGGGGCTGTTCTTGGATAATTGACCCCAATGTGTGAATGAACCAAAACTTATAAAAGTGTAAAACTCGTGACCAGGATCCACCTTGGATTTGATTTGGGTGTAGCCCCAGCCAGGCTCCTGCACTGCCCAAGGTGAATCCTTTCAATAAATTCCTATTTTATCCCTTTTGCTCTGTCCAGTCTGTTCCAGATCAACTTTCCAGGCATCAATACAAAGTTCAGAGAGGGAATGCAAAGATTTTGCAATAAATAGGTTGTGAAATGCAAGGTAGGAGGATTGAAAAGGGCAAAGTGGCTTTTTGGTTGTGTTGAGGACAGGAGCACAGTTCTGAATGTGGGCCAGAGCCTTGCTTTGGGAGAGAGGAAAGTGTGGTAGAAAATGATCTCTTGGAAAGGAAACACATCTGTCCTTGCCAGAGCCTCAGAAAGTTGGGAATGTGTGTGAGCACAGCTCAGAACAGGGGCTGGTGAAAAACTCCACTAGAGAGCATTTCTACCTATTAAGAGAATGATTTTTGAAAGGAACAAACAAATTTAGCCTTTTCATTTACTTTTAGAGGACAAATACTAATCACTATTCTACTACTGATTTTACCTGACAAAGCCCAACTTTTTACAATGATTATCACTTCATATCATCTTGCATTCTCCACTTTTATTTGTAGCTATTTTTGTTTTTGCTCCCACATTCACTATTTTATTTTTCTATTCGTCTGTGCAGTCGTTGCTTATCAGCCATGGAAATTTACAGATATTAAATTAGCTACAGGAGGGCTCTGATATTGTTCCCTCAATGCTAGAGAAACCTATTGAGAACTAAAGGGAAAATTATTAATGAAAACTGAATGAGAAGGCTATAAAGTTCAAACAAAGTGTGTTCCCTACCTCACAAGATCTGGATGCATGCAAAATTTCATGAAAATTTCTCATAAAATGGTGTATTATGTTTTGCTTCTTTAACCAAAAGCATTGGTGAAATATTTTCATTCAGTGCAAAATATATTGGATGATAATGATAATTAATGTAGTGAACCATTTAACAAGGAGATAATGCAGGATATGAAAGGTTTATTATAAAAAATATGACCCTCACCACAGGACTTGAACTTGATACTTTTGACAATATAAAGCAAAGCCTCTGCCCTCTGGGCTGGAAAATGTCTTCTCCAGTTGAGATGCAGATCATAAAAGACCCTCATGGAAATGAACCTTGATTTTATGTTAAAAGGATGTAGGGAAAGAGACTAAATCTGTGTAAGTCTCCACTGATAGGGTAAATATTCATCACTTTGGGGGTTTAGGGTGGTTATGTCTGGACCAAAATGGAGGATAAATTTTAAGATATTAGCTCTCCACTATGATGCTGCTGCTCAGTATGGTGTGGTCTTTCAATGTGATCATAAACTAAAGACAAAGAAAAACAATTCCCACTGGTAAAAGTATAGAGTCTCCTTTAAAGCCAGGCAGAAGTCGGAAGCTTCTGAGTTTTTTGGACTTGCTGGAGTGAACTGAGTTGTCTTCTGTAACACAGAGTTCTTCCAGGACACAAAGAGAAAAGTATATTATATTGAAAAATTAAAAAGATTCCTTTGCAATTCTCGCATGTTATTGTTTTGACACAAAGGATGTAAGAGAGAACAGGTAAAGTTAAAACTGGGTTTTCAGCCAGATTTCCTAGCTCATTCCTTTGCTCTATATTGAGGGAAAATGGCTAGAGCTATCACTGAATTTAGCCACAACACATGAACCAAACTGATAATGAGCTCAAGAGGCTGAAATCAGCTCTAAAACCTCCAAACCTGGGCAAACCTGCAGCCATCCAGACAGAGCTCTACAGTGGCCCAGAATATTGACCCAGCATTAACACACGTGGATCTTACCAACAGGGATCTTACCCTAACACAGGGAGAACCTTGCCCTGTCCTCAAATTCAGAGCCAGTGCCATTGCTGATAGTGGAGAGGCTGGAACCTCATCCAGGATGTTGGACAGAGCACAGAGAGGGCTGCAACGTGTCTGAAAGCCTGGGTGAAATACAGACAAATATTTTTACAAATTAAAAGCTGGTATGGCAGAGGAATATGGTCAGAAACTACAAAGGCCTGGGGAGGTTGATGCTCAGGGCAGCTGCTGGCTCCAACCTGCTGCTGGCGGCTCCTGGCAAGCCAGTTTAATTGAAAGTGAGAGCCTCTGTGGCAAAAGGTTGGGAAGTCCTGCTCTAATTGACTCTTTGTGGGGTTAACCGTGGCAAAGAGCGAGTCAGATCCCAGCTCTGCTGTCGGTTCAGTCCTCCCCCATCATTAATTACTTGGGTTGCATTTCTTAATCAGCTCGGCTCGGATCTATGGGAGAGATCCCTGGCGCCGCGCCAGCCCCGCCACTCCGACTGGATAAAACACACGGCACAGGGAAGGGGAGGAGGGCAGGCCTGCCTTGTTATTCCTTCTCCCTTTGATGCTGAACCAGTTGGGTTTCTGACACAGACCTTTCTGTGCAGCTTCTTTCCCCACACCACAGCTGCGGGATCATGGCCCTCATGGCCTCTCTTTGGTTGTGTCTTTAATTGACAAAAATCTTCCAAAATTCTGTCCCAAAATGTGGACACTGCTGAAGGCCTAGGCACATTTTAGCCAGGGCTTTTTCTCAGGTTCTGAGTCTTTTTCTCAAGCCGTGAAACTTTCTCAGCTCCAGCCAGGATTTTTCTCAGGCTAGAAGCCTTTTCTCTACTGTAAACACAAGAGAAAGAATTCTAACAAAGATAACACGTGCTGGATCCATGGGAAAGCCTGGGATCAGAGGTGTCTCTTTCTCTGACCAATGAACTGTTTGTATTGTGTTTTTCATGAACTATCTTATTTAAAGCCATGGCTTCCCTCAATAAACTGCTCTTTCTTGCACCAAGTAAGAGAGTGCCTTGTTGCTGTGTTCTTTCACCACTCCATAACCCTTATAGAGCAACACCAGAATGCCACAGATCCTGATGTAGCTGTAAATCAAGGCAAAGAGGCCCTTTAGGCTTCTCCACTCTCGATCTCAGTTATCCCTTCCCCATGATTTTTCAGGTCTTTTCCAACCCAAAACATTCTATGATTCTGTCTGCCTACGATGCTTGCCCACAGCAGCTGGAAGTGGGATTCCATCTGCACCTGCAGATTTGATGGAAAACTGGGTTCTTCACAGCCAGACAAATCACAGTCCTGAAAAGACAGGTTTGGAGAGTCCAGGTACCAGCAGGGCACCAGATACCAGCAATTTTGCCTTGGAGCACAGAGCTCCAAGACTGTGTCCTGCCTTGCTCAACGCTGCTGCTCAGGAATTTTCTCTGGGTTTCTCACCCACTTTCATCCTCTTTCTCCACCATACTTATTCTTTTAACTCAAGACTAAACAGTTTTGTCCTCTCTGTGTTAAACAGGAGGCTACAACACACTCCACACATCTTCTAGGAGCTCACCAGACATGTAGGGATTGAAGGGGATGGAAGAAAAGATTTTATACCTTTGTGTTGCATTTCCCTTGCAGTCAAGATGGTAAAGCAAGTCCATTACCAGAATTTATTGCCATCATGTTCCTGGGAAGATTAGCTGTTTGGACATGGTTTATGGTTGGACTCAATGATCTTAGCTGCTATTTTCAACCTAAATGATTTTATGATTCTTAGGGAAGTTTTCATAGAATCATTTAATGGTCTGGGTTGGAGGACACCTGAAAGACCAACCAGTTTCAAATTCTCTGCCATGGATAGTGATGCCTGTCACCAGACCAAGTGGCTCCAAGTCCCAATGTCCAACCTGGCCTTGGACAATTCCAGGGATCCATGGGCAGCCACAGCTTATCTCTGGGCACCCTGTGCCCAATATTCCATCTAACCCTGCCCTCTGGCAGTGGGAAGCCATTCCCACTGTCCTGTTACTCCATGCCCGGGCCCCTTAAGGCACTGGAAGGAGATTTTTTCAGGGAAAGTTCCTTGCTTTGCTGAAGCAGTCCAAGCCCCTCCACTTTTCTTTTTGAAGGGAGGATGAGAAGCAAGCACAGCCCATTTCAGCATTTTATCTCTCAGATTTTGTTGTCTTACTGAGAGATCAATGCAGGAGGAGAAGAATGGTGAACCCAGGGCGATCACAGCACATTTACTGTAAGGGATTACTTTATTTTTTTTTTCCCCCTTGGAAATTTCACAACTGGCTTTAATTAAGTTCTTCCAAACCCAGCAAACTCAGAGAAGGCATTAGAGAGGGGCAGGGTACGTGTGTGAGCGCGTGTTTGCCGGATGGGATTTTTGCAAGTTCTCCTTCCTCTAATGAAAATTTCCTTGGCTGTCCCCATTAGAACAGGCTGTAGCCAGGCTTCTGGTGGGCTGGCACCCTGTGGTTTGGCCCTGGGGTCACTCACTGGTGCCAGGTGGTGAGAGAGCAGCATTTCTCTGTAATGACCCAACAGCCTGTGCAAAATATGCAAAGTTATAAAACTATAAGATATGTATTTTAAAGTCCTCCCTGACATTTTTTTATTATTTTTTTCAATCTACTCTTTGGATTACTGATGGCATGTGTCTTTTAAACAGCCCCTGGGACCTGCCTCCCTGCCAAAACCCCTAAATGTGCTGGTTTTGCTGTCACTCCTGCTTGTAAAATGTGTTGTCTGAAACCACCTCTTCCTCTGCAGGATATTTTCTGAGTAGTTTTCTCTCCACATCTGCAAATTCGTGTGCTTTTCCTTTGTCTGCATGGTGGTTGCTAATCAAGGATGTCATGAGCTCTCAATGAAACAAAGTCTTTGGACGTGGGGACCCAGAAAAATGGACACAGTGTACTCCCAAAATGTTCTTAGTAGCACATGTGAATTTCTTTGCACTCAAATTAAGCAGGATTAAAGCAGCTAAACTGTTGTTGCTCAGTTCTCTTGGATCATGTGACAAAGCCTGAATCGCTTTTAGTCACTGGTATAGGCCTAAGTCAGTCCCTTGATCTCCAAATTAATTTTTGAATTGAATGATTGTGTGGGGTTTTTTGTCCTAATTGAGTCTTCAAGTGAAAAATGCTTACCAAACAGATGGAAAACTGAGGACAAAGGGCTCTATTATGTAATAAAAAAGGGAGAGTTCACTACAACGGTTTGAAATTAGTACTTGGAGGCTTGATTTATTTTTTTTTTCCCTTCATAAAATCCCAAACAGTAAGCGATATGCAGTGTGTTTGGCACAGCTTGGTGGAAAACCATGAGAAAGGAAGAAGGGGAAAAATTCGTACCAGCAGCTCTCACAGCAGACACTGCAAAGCACCTGAGTAATTTATTGATCCACTTCTCATTTTTCATTAATTGATATGGCAGAAGCAATATTTCTTTCTCCCAGGAAGAAAAAGGTTTCAGTGGTGCCAAGCTCAAAGGTGGTTCATGGATATGCAAAACCCCAAAATTCCCCTGGGAAATGCAGTGGAGTGTTTCAAGTTCTGTGGGACCCTTGGGGCACTCTGGGGTTTTCTTGCTGTCCCCAAACACTGGGCTGGAAGGATTGGGGAAATATCTGGAGTTTCTTTGAGGAGCTCTCTTTCATTCCTAGCTGCAGAGTTAATTAATATCCCTGTCTGCTAATGAGCAGGAGTAAATGGGTTTTATTGACAACTACTGAGTCAGTGGGGTTTATTGATAACTACTGAAGTCCAATCAGAAATCCAGGTTAAAATGGGCCATGTTTAGCCCCCTGTCTCCTTGGCATACAGCTAATAGGTGGAATTGCTTTTAGCCCAAAAATTCCTGTTGTTGCTCCCTGTAGTTTAACACAAAGCTAATCACTGTAGTTGTGCTTGTGTTAAATATTTTTCAATGTTTAGAGCACGTATATTTGATAACTCTTTACTTTGTATTTCCTTGGCAACTGAATGCTTTTAAGCTGTTCCAAGTTACAATCACTGCTTAATATACAAAAAAAAAAAAAAAAAAAAAGAAAGAAACCACCCAAATATTAATTGATTTTTGGCCATGGTTATGGGAAGATCATTGGCTCTGGTGAGGTGCAGAAGCCACCAGCACCAATAAGAAAGCAAAGAGTTGCCTTTCTAAATCTTTGGCATTTCCTTCAAAGTGCTGCTGCCACATTTTGTGGGAGTTTTAGTTCTGTGGTTGGATGGAGCTTGGACAGGAACCATCACTTGTGTTGGGCTCTTCCATAGCCCTGCATGTTTTAGTCCATTTATTGTGTGAATGTGATCCATGGAGCTCCTGTGTTCACCTGGGGTGTAACATTGCTCATAAATACTGTGCAAAGAGTTTGATTCTGCTTATTGCAAGTGTGCTCAAATTTCCTGGCATAACCTGTTGAAAAGTAATGAAAATAGGCTGGCTAAGTGTGCTCATATATTTAAGAAGATGCTTTCCCCCAGTGAAACATCTGGGAGATGCTTGGAGTTTCAAAGGTTCACAAAAACCTGTATGGTTTCAAGTCCTTCTGCTGGCCATCATGTCATTGTTAGGGTTTCTCCCTCACTGGGATCTTGTTGTGCTCCTGTTGGAGCAAAGGAATAGTTCCTGCACATGGAGAGAGGAGTAGGAGGGTCTGGGCTACAGCCTCTGAAAGAGAAAAAAAAATGGGAGCAAAGTAACTGCTGGCAGAACAAATAATGGCAATTTATTTAATGAGGTGAAAATGTGGCACTGAGTTCAAAACAAGTAGGACTTTGTTCAGGCAATTAAACTGACAGGGTAGGATTAGATAGGTTACTGGACAGAAATTCTTCCCTGTGAAGGTGCTGAGGCCCTGGCACAGGGTGCCCAGAGAAGCTGTGGCTGCCCCTGGATCCCTGGAAAAGTCCAAGGCCAGGCTGGACAGAGCTTGGAGCAACCAAGGATGGGGATAGTGGAAGATGCAGGGGTTAGAATTCCATGAACTTTGAGATTCCTTCCAACCCAAACCACTCTGTGGTTCTTTGATTCTAATAGTGAAAATGGGGTATCAGCAGGATGGGTTAGATCCTGCAGAGGGGTATTTCCATGGGCCCAGGGCTATAGTGGTGCTTGTGGTTGGTCCATGTTGAACAGTGTCCATGCACAGGGAAGACCACCAGGGTGGGATGATTCCCACAGCAGCTGGGGTGAGCTGGGCTCTTGGGAACCCAGTGGGTTTGCAATGCCCTCCTCAGCAGACACACTTGGCAGAGCCCGACCCCTGAACCAGCTCTGCTCCCTCTCTGGGCTGCTCCAAGCTCACCCCAACAGTCTCCAAATCAGATCCTGTAAATCAACTCTCCTTAGTTTTCATTATTTTCCTGAATTAGAAGTTCAGGGACGGCT
This sequence comes from Muscicapa striata striata, assembly GCA_030060385.1. Taxonomy (NCBI): domain Eukaryota; kingdom Metazoa; phylum Chordata; class Aves; order Passeriformes; family Muscicapidae; genus Muscicapa; species Muscicapa striata. The sequence goes on from JAREIS010000178.1 coordinate 1,810,836, forward strand.
TATTCTCATTTTGCCTGAAATAGCAGCACATGAGCTGGGCAGGAACAGGTCTAACCTTTCAGCAGAGTTCAGGCTGTGCCACGTCAGCGATTGTTCCTTGCCATCACAGTGTAAAACCCTTTTCCCTTTCACTTCACATCATTTCTTTCTGCAGAACGCTTTCAGAGCAGATAATGCACACGGAGGTACAATGCAGGCAGTTGTCTGAGAAAAGAAACCCATTTTCTTCTAGTGGGTGGTAGGTAAGAATTACTAATCCAATCTGCTTGAGTTAACGCAAAACAAGGATTAGGGTAAAGTTCCCGAATATGTTAATCTTCCTTTATAGAGGCAAACTTTAGCACCGCTATCAACCCCGTGGTTTATAGTTCATGGGAACAATGAACCAATTAAACTCGAGCAGAAAAAAATCTTGCACAAGTTTTCTGATTGTTACCTAATACTTTGAATTCTTTTGATTCTTAATTATTTGCCACTGTGTCATAGACGGGGGAAATAAAACGTTGTTTATTATTCATTAGACTGTTTCTAAACAAATCCATAATTAACTGCATCTTATTGTAGTTGTTCTTTTCATCTCTCCCTTTATGAAAGTAGGTATTAAATGACACATAAGGGCCTGGATAACTGATATAATTGTTGGCAGTGGAAATGGATGGCTTACTGGAATTGTTGTGCCTATTCATAGTCAGCTAGTTGTGAAAAAACTCAGCTTGTGTGAAGGAAAGAAAAGGGGACATTCAGAACCATTTCTCTTAGGTTTTGGGAAAGAAAAATTACCTCATTTCACTTTTTATAAATGAAAACTCAACAGAAGAATGTCCTCTGGCCGTATAGAAAAAAGCCTTAAATGCTGCTTTAGCCCTGTTGGTATCCAAAATATTCTTACTGCTGCTCTTACAGTAATCCATACAACTTGGAAAATTTTACTATGTGCTCTGGATTTTTTTTCTGCCTTTCACATTTCTGACTGGGGAACACAGCAAAAGGAGAATAATTGGACTTTCTGTTTGAGACAGAAATGTCAAGGGTTTACTTTTAAATGCTAAAGGGTCTATTCTCCTGTCAATACCTGCATGTGGATCTTGGGCACATCAGTTAGAAAATGCAGTCCTAAAGCAAATGTTACACTGCAGGATTTCAGCAAGTTCAGTGCCAGTGGGTCAGAAAAGGCAGTTTGATTTTAGAGTAATAATGTGGGTGTTTTACCTAACCAGCTATTGATCCTGGCAATAAGTAGACAGCAGGGTTGTTTTTTTATTTTTTTCAATATCTCTATGTACTTGTACTTGTTAGAGACTGAATCCCACTGCAATCCAATGGAAAAGCTGTTTCTGGGAGATTCTGATGTCACCACCACTTCTAGAAACCTCCAGAAGTAATTATTGAGGATTTAATTGGACCTGAAAGAGAAGGGAAGTAACCCTCTACTAAATACATTTTTGTCTACAACCAAAATTCCAATACAATGTGCTTTATAAAAAACATGGATGAGACACATTGGATATTGCAATCCAAGCTCCAGTTCAGTTTATTAAATCACATTTGTAATGTTCTCAATTAAGAGAATTGCAGTTTAGGGAATACAGCAGGTCACAGCAAGTCAGAGTACAGGCCTCTGTAACAAAGCACTTGTCAAAGGCTGATTTTATTTGGTAACAATTAGTCAGCTTTTGCATTCCCTTGGTGAAAAGTGGGCCCTTGTGCAAGGCACTGAGCTGACCCTTCATGCTGGAGTTAAACTTCTCAGCAGGAAGCAAGGGCTCCTTGGGGGCAGTGACCCAGTGTCTTGTTTTTAGTCCTTTTGTCCAACTCCCTTGATTCCTGCTTTTCACCTGAGAGAAGCAGACACCTCATCCCTTGCCCTCCTCTGGACTGGCTGCTCCTTGACCCTCCTCCTCATCTCTCTGCTCTCTCTATCCAGCAAAACCCTTTGGGAAGGTGAGGAAAGTGAGGTTGGGGGAATTTTTAGGCTGACATCAGTGTGCAGTGCTCAGTGCACCATCACATCCCAGCACAGACAATCAGAGAATCCTTCACTTTGGAAAACAAATTTGAGATCATCAAGTTCAACTGATGCCAAAGCCACCACTAACCCGTGTCCCCAAGTGCCACATCCACCTGGCTTTTAAATCTCTCCCTCCTCTGCCAGTGCTTGACCTTTTAGATGAAGAAATTTTTCATAATAACTGATCTAAACCTCCCCTGGCATAAGTTGAGGCTGTTTCCTCTGGTCCTATCCCTTGTTACTTGTGAGAAGAGACCAACACTTATAAAAAGGGCATCCTTTACATGGATTTAGTGAGATACAAAGCACACCAAAACCTCACACACAGCCAGCACGTCTCTCCCAGCTTGGAGTGCTGTTTTCTGGGAGCTGAGGGAAGCACTTGGCTGTGGGGTGACAGGTTAAGTGTGGTCTGTCTGCGGGCCAGACACTCTGAGGTAACCTGGGAGCGCTCCCAAGACGCCGAGTTACATCTTCTGGAGAGCTGCCCTGCCCCGCCAGGCTCCGCCGAGCCCGGCCCATCCTGGGAGCTCTGCAGCCAGTGGGAACAGATGGCACTCAGCACTTGGCAGCATTAGACCCCAAATCCCAGGTCCTGGGTCTTTTTTTTTTTTTTTTTTTTTTTTTTTGTCTAACCACCAAAAATTCTCTCTCAGAGCAGCAGCAAAACCAAGATGGAACGAGATGCACCGGGTAAACCCAGCTGAATAAATTCACAAAAGTAGCAAGTGCTTTTTGCAAGCCCTCCAGTGCACAGCAGAAATAGTCCAAGTTTGAGGCTGGGGGACTTTTCAAGCTCGTTTCCCTGCTGTGGCACATAACGAACAGACAAAAACCCCTTTCTGTAGCCTCCGCTGGCTGCGACATTTGTTGGTGTCTGTGGATCTTATTCAGAGCTCTTTGTGCAACACTCGTAGTAATGTAACTGTATTGTGGCAGGAGACTGCAGAGGGCAGCGGATCACTCGCTCGAAAACATGACCTTTTAATTTAAACAAAAGACTTGAAAAAATGAAAGTGGGTCTTAAATGCAGTTTAATCAGTCAGGCGCAAGATGTCTAATGAAGCTGCCAGACAGATTTGTAGCCAGACTGTCACTTTACCCATCATGTTTACAGCCTCCAGTGGTGAGATTAGGACTGGGTGAAGGCACAGTCCATCCAAATTTCCCCAGTCTGCTCCTCTACCCTGTCTGTTGAGTTTTGACAATTTGACAAATTATTTTGTTGTGTTGTCTCTAGACCTGGAGGAGCTGAGCGTGTCGCTCTCACCTTTGAGTGCAGCTGGAGAGATGAGAGACCCAAAGAGATGCTGCAGTGCTATAAAATCAAGGTAAACCCTCTTAGACTTTCTGCTTTATGACATTTTCCTCCTAGGTGATCTGTGCTACGCCACCTGCCTCTTGAACAAGGACAGCTGAAAAGCTTCAGAGCAATTTTTAAATGTCTTGATTCCCTCTGCTGTGTATCAATGAGTTGTTTTGTTTTTTTTTTTACCAAGATCTCTATGTCTCACTTGAAGCTGCTGGGACGCTGCAGAGATGAGTAGGGCAGCTGTGAAAACCTTTCAGCTGTTGTGGTTGCATCAGGAGATGCCTACACCACAAAAGGACTTGGTTTCATGACAACCAAGTTAGAAACCTCTCCCAGAGTTGAATTCCCAGCTCTGTGACCATCGTGGCAGCGGCGATTGCGCTCTTCTCACCAACACCAAATTGGTTCTGTCTTAGCGTTTCTGGGCGCAGGTTTGTGATTTATTTGCAGGGAATATTTGCTCCTTAAGAAGTTTTCTGTGGCTGCCCATTGTAGAAGCCAACCTCTGTGTTTATCCACAGGCTAAGCAGGGCTCAGACACGCGGAGCCTGAGCTCCCCCGCGCAGCCATGCCGGTGAACCCAGGCTGCAAGGGGAGGAATTGCCTCTCCAGAAGATGAGAGGGGATCCATTTTCCATGCTAGCTCTTTCCTGGGGGGCTTTGCCAAGAAGAAGAAGAAAAAACCACTTGCAGTTTTCTGTCTTTTCACCTTTTTTTAAAAAAAAGAACATCAAAGTTATCACTCCTGCTTTCTCACCATAATCCCACAAATCCTGATGTATGTCTCCCAGTCCTTTCATGCTAAAAGCACAAGAGCGTGTGTTTTGCAGCATTTAGGAGGGTGCTGGCTGTTTCCCCATTTGCATACACACTGTGTCACTAAAAGAGTCAAACCAGGAAAAACAGTTCAAACTCAAACATTTGCTTATTTTTCTCAGGTACTTTAAAGCAAATTTTTATTTTAAAATCATTTATGTGACACAATGTCTAATTCTGCTTCAGTGGAACAAGACAAGTGGACAAAAATTACTTTTCTTGTGAGTTGCTTTTTTATCCTTCTCCCTTTCCCTAAACATTTTTCTTCCCCCCTAAGTTTCATGCTTAGCAAAAAAACCCTCTGTAATTGTCTTGTCATGATTGTAGCTTTTCCCATTCACCGCCACTTTACGGGGAAGCCCCGGGAAAAGAATTCTTAAAAATGAAATTTCATGCTTGCATGTGTTTCTGTGATCTGCAGTGTGTATGATCTCTGAGTGGAAAAACTTCTCCAGAAATAACTGGATTACCCTTGCTCCGACGCCATCTGATGCCTCCTGAGCAGATCCCGCCGCTCGCCTGTGATCTCTCGCCCACCGCAATCGGGGTGACAGGCATTGAGGAGAGGGGCTGGCGGTGACACCCCCTGGGGACACGGCCTGGGGGACTGGGGCAGCCCCTTCCCAGCACAGCACAAAGCCCTGACCTGTGGCAAACAGGGAAATTGCGTCGTTACCTGGTAATTCGGGAAAACCTGCAGCGTTCTGCCTCAAAGATTGTTTTTACGCTGATTTTCCTTGCAGGCCTTCTCCATACAGGGTTTGTTTTTTGCTTTTTTTTTTTTTTTTTTTGAGGGGAATGGTTTGGATAATGCAGCTTAGGGGGTGTGTGTCCAGTGGGGTGTGCAGGGCATCATCCCAACCCTCCCCATCCATCAGGAAGGCTCCCATGGAGCCTGGGGGCTGGGACCTGCCCCCTTTGGTTGTAAGAACCTCTTTTCTCTGCAGTGTCCAGCCCTGGTCTGGGGCCTGCAGGTGGTATTGCAGCCCAAGAAATAAATACTGATAGAGTCCAGAGACCCCAATATTCATCTCTCAAGACGTTTTCCTTCTTGTCTTACAACCCTTCTTCCTACACGAACACGCTCTTTGGCTTCCTTAGGTTGGGAACTGCAGATGCAGCCAGGCAATCAGCTTCCTCTTTCCCTGCTGCCCAGCGATTTCATGGCAGGTTTTCCTGCCTGGAAGTAGAAATGACTTTGTAAGTCCTTGCTCCTGTGATGCCACCCAGCAGTGGCACCTGCCAGCTGGGCCAGCAGTGCCCACAGGACAAAAAGAGTGTGTCCCTCTCTGGCGTGGCTGTATCCAGCCCTGACCCACATAAGTAACAGTCCCTCAAGGGCTACCTTGAAAAGGGATTAGGTGGGAGTGGGTAGGAAAAGCCACTGAGCAGATGAGAGCAGTAACACATTAGCAGGAGCGGGAAGGCTGGTCCGGTGACTGAACACCAGACTTGGACTCTGGAGATCAAGGTTTAATCCTCCATTCTTCCACAGATGTTGGCAAGTCATTTAATCTCCCTGTGCCTCAGTTCCCCATCTGGAAAAGGAAGATAATGGTAGTTCTTTTGTCTGCACTGTCTGTTTAGATTTCTAAGTTTTCCAAGGCCAGGGATGCTTCTTCAGGAGTGTATAGATGGCACCTGCCTCTGCAGAGGGAATCACACTGCAGCCTTCCAGGCTAGAAATGATAATTAATAACAGAACTATCAGTCCTTTAATCATCAGGGAACTCAAGCTGGTTTGCAACAAAATTTGCAATTAGTGCATGATCAGACCTTTAATTGAAGTTGAATAAACACTTCATATAACATAATGGGCATTTCCAGAAAATGTTTTGTGGGGTCTTTGGACTCTGCATCTTCAGATGGCCACAGCTGTCATCCCCATCCTGTAATAGATCCTGAGGGCTATTTTCAAGCTGGGTATTAAAGCAGAAGTTGTAGTGAAGGGATTTTAACAGACAAGAAACATCAACAACAGCTTTGCCTGTGGTCCTGCCCAACCTCCCATGGATTCAGAAGAAATGAGACCAGCTCCTGCTGTGGGAATCTGGCAATCCCCCTGCCTTGGAATCCTCTGTTTCTCCATCACCTGAAAAGTTTGGGCTGAATCCATAGAATCATGGAGTCATAGAATATCCTGAGCTGGAAGGGACCCACAAAAATCATCGGGTCTCCAACTCCTGGCCCTGCATAGGACACCCCAATAATCACACAATGTACCCAAGAACATGAATTTAATGCTCTCAGGGTTATGTATATGTTATATTATTAAGAGTGAAGTTGTTATTTCTCTGGGGTACCTACTACAGCCATAATCACCCAGGTTACTTTTCAGGAGAAAAAGCACAAAGTAACTATTTCTAGAACTTTTCCTTTGCTGATGTGACATGAAAGAAAAATATTTTGAAGTCTGTTCACTCTGCTTTCCAGTGGGAGAGAATTGGTATCTGTCCTGATTATACTTAGCATCTACCAGAGTCTTCACTGAGGTTAAAAGGAAATTTCAGCAGGTAGGATTATCTCCAACAAGTGTTATATCCTGCCAAATTGTGTTTGGATTTTGTTAGACTTATTTACTTGTTCACAACACCCAGGGAAGCAAAGACTTTTTTTCTCCTGTAAAGAATTTGGCTGTGTTTGAAGACATGGGAACTGTGTTTTTCCAGTGAATCAGACTCAGAGGGACTTCGGGCTTTGACATAATATTGATTTACTCACTGCCCCTCTCTTCTGCTTGATGTGCCATGGCTGCTGTGAGCAGTGCTGAGCTATTAGAGGGCTGCAGGAAACTTTCTGGTGGCAGGTTTGGCTTAGGACAGTTCACTTGGAGTTTTTGGGATTAACTAGTCTGTGGTTCTGTCTTGATGCCAGCCTGGTCTCCAGAACTGTGAGATGTCCTGAAATTCCCTCTGCATGTCCTCTCTCTCCCCATCTCCTCTGGCTCAGTCCATGGACCTCCATGAAAACACAGATCTGATGGTGATGGTTCCACAGATAAACCTCTTGACTTCAGCCCTATGATTTTTCATCCATCTCCTATTTTTCCTGTGCTTGTCCTTGTCCACATCTCTGCCTTCCCAATGCTTCCCAGCTCGCTGTTCAGTCCTGTATCCCAGTTTTATTAATGAGACATCAGGCTCTAAGTGAGCTCTGGGTCTCTCAGTCCTTTTCTTGCTGTCTCTGACCCTCAGGAAGATCATCTGTCCTTTTTTATATATCAAAGGTGGATGATTATTTTTGTTTTTAAAGGATGATCTGACTGGAGAACTGATGCCAAATGTGTGCCCCAGCTGCACCTTATACTCCCAAATCCTCTTTTGTTGAGGGGGTGAGGAGCTCTGAGACTCCTGGAGTCCTACAGCAAATTCCTAACCAAGAGGGAAGAGTGGGGTAAGTGGAGACATTGCCATGCAGTGGGTTACGTGTCCCCACAATGGAGTAAGTGCCCTGGAGTGAATATTCTGTGTGTGCATGATAAGCTTTAACAAGCCCTGGTTATGAGCATATTGAAAAAGATGGCAAGAAAATTACAAATCTTTTTCTCTTTATTTTTAAATTCCAAGCGTCACTTTTTTTTTTTTATTTCTCCTGTGACTAATTGCACTGAAATGTGGGTGGGAGAGGGTCTGGTTGAAAATTAAGAATGGAAAAAAAATTGCCTTTTTCCCTATTTGTGCTGAAAATTGTCTCTCATTTACTTGAGCAAAACCTCTGTCATGCCCCCTGCCCACAGTAGTCTGTGTTCTTGGCATCCTCCTTGTCCCATGGGGTTACTATTTTTGGCATCTTCCAACTTCCTTGTGGCACTATATTCTTGTCTCTCAGTCAAAAGAACTGGGGGGGTTGTGGGGGTGCCAGGTGAAAATAAATCCTGGTAACATTCATACTTCTCCCACTGCAAATTTTCCATGAAGGAGGGAAATTTCTAAACAGCTGCAATTTGCAGTGCTTTGCTGCACAAAGGGTTTTAAAACATCAGATCTATTAGTTCTAGTCAATATAGGCCAAGTTACTCTGAGAGATAAAAATTCTACCTAGATCTTAAATCTTTCCTGGCAGTGACAGATGCCAAAGCCCTTCTGGAAAAAAAAAAAAATACAATTGTTTTGTCAAAGCTCACTTTATAAATACCTTTTGCTGGAATGATGATGCTTTGTTTGAAACACACTGCAGAAAACTGACAGTGGGGATGGAAAACGCTGACCTAGTTTTATCCAGAACAAAAGCAGGATTTATTTTTTGTACAATTTTTCCTCTTTTTCTTTTTTTTTTTTTCTCTTTTTCCTTTTTCATTTTTTTTCCTTTTTCATTTTTTTTCCTTGTAAGAAAAGAGAGTTCAATAAATGCTAGGGCTTAAGGAAGAAGCTGGTAGTGGGAAGAAAAACCAAGCACCTTCATGGTCAAATGTCCACAAGAAACCTTTATAATCTGTCTAGAGCTCTTGGGCAGGTCAATGCTGCCCTCTCTGAGGTGCTGGGGTCCTGGTGCTTTTGGTTGTTATAAGACCATCAAACTTCAGTCCTACAAAACACCTTCAGCTTCTGCTCTGAGCTGGATTTTTAGAAAAATAAGATTCAAATGTGAGTTGAGGCATTCCCTTTAAATAAGATGGATGTGTGGGATCTGATTTGGCAGGGATGGATGAGGACTCTAGATGCCAAGCCAGGGAATTTTTCATTGGGCTCCTTCTGATTCCTGACTTCAAAAAATTGTCATCTTCCTGCCTTTGGGTGAAGGACTCCAGCAAGTGGCTCAGTAGGTGCAGGAAAATCCTGTTCAAGTTCCTGGTAAGGCAAGGCAATCAGATTAGAAAAAAGTCCAGCAGGGCTGTGATATTTTAAAGTGCAACTTCAGAATCTGCTGGGGGAAGCACAGTCCTTGTTTTCTCCTTTTTATATCAGGCTGAAGTCACACTTTGTGGAATTAAGGGGATGGGATCCCAGATCAGGCCCTGCACTGGTGGTGTTGATAGAGGGCACTAAGGGTCTAAATTCTGAGTTGAATTGATGCAGCTCTGATGGTGCTGGAGGCCAGGTTGGATGGGCTTGGGGACACCTGGGACAGTGGAAGGTGTCTCTGCCCATGGCAGGGGGTGGATGGGGGGGCTTTAAGGCCCCTTCCAACCCAAACCATCCTGGGATTCTGTGCTGCCAAGGCAAGAGGGGTTGGAGAGGATAATCCACCAGAAATCATTCTTCCAGAAAAAAAGTTCAGAAACTCAACCAAAGCTTTCCTTCTTAAGTTTGCCCAAGACAAAATTAACACATGCAATGAAGGAGCACTGCAACACTACTTCATTTTTTCCCCTTTCCATCAGTTCCACGAGTGTTTGGCTCCACCAGCTTCACATTCCTTATCACAATCTCTTGGAGCTTACACTGGGCACATCTTCCAGAGTGTCCTGGTTTTAGGGACAGTTATCTGCCAATAAAGGCAGAAGCTTCTCTTTGAAATGGAGATTGTAAAACCCCTCCCTCCAAATTATTATAAATTTGAAATTAAGGGGTTCTCAGGCAAAGATATGGGAATTAGGAATAACAGTTCTTTACTAGGAAAATTAAAATAGAAATACAGTATTACAAAGAACAATCCCAAACCCTGCCAGAGTCAGAATCCAAGCTGACACCCGTCAGTCAGTCAGGGTGTTGGCACAGTCCCATTCCATGGTGGCTGCATCCTCCTGCAGTGGCAGATGTGGTTCAGCTGGAGCAGTGCTCCTGGAGAAGGGGCAGTTTCCTCTGAAGGTGCAGGGATGATGTGGAAAGGTCTGGCTTTCCTCTGGAATCCAGTGGAAAGAAGGTGCCTTGGTGTCCAAAATGTCAGTTTTTATCTGGGTAGGAAAGGCTTGGCTCCTGCCCTGGCTGGAGCATCTCCCATGGGATGATGGAATTTTATCAGCCATGCCCTGGGACTCACTGGCCATGAACAGGAGATCTCTCCTGGAGGGAGGATGGGCTGTGGCAAAGATAAAGATGATTGCCCCAGCTGGTTTAAAGCTGGCCCATGAGCAGATAATGTGTGCCAGGAGATCAGGGGCACTGCCCCACCCAGTTTTAACAGATGGTGACAGAATACACATTTCTGGCCACATCAACAAAAGACACAGAGCATTTCAGGCCATTAAAAATTCACTCTCTGCTTTTTAATCTCTTGCTGGGTATCGAGTTCCCCCCTGGAATGTTGCTCTTTTATTGCTCATTGTCAGGAAGGTTTTTGCTCAGAATTTTCCCTGGCTGGTGCCACCATCGCTGTGGGTTAAAGTTTGCATCTCAAGCCATCAGTTTCCATCAGTTAGAATCCAGCCTGCCTGCTTCATTAGTTAAGCAATTTTTTTTGTAAAAGATGATAATTTGAAATATTGTAAAAGATAACCTGTTAATATTTGCTGCCACCTATTTTCTTCTGTGCTGTCAGTAATACTGGCTTCAAGAGGTTTTTTAAAATAATATTTAAAATAACTGATGTTTATTTAGTAATATTAAAATTTACTAATTTTTACTAAATAATTACTAAAAATTATTTTAAATTTTATAAAGGTTTATTAAATATACTAGTTCTATTTGTTGATATTAAAAATAACATTTTCCATTCTATTTTAAAATTAATACCTTAGTAATATTAGTAATTTAATATTAAATGAGATATTGAATTTATTTAATATTATTTTATTATTATTTAATATCTAACATTTAACATTAAAACTAATATTAAGGAAATATTTTGCTAATACTACTTTGCTAGTTCCAGAGACATGAAACTACAAAGAGGCTTGTAATGCATTGAGATCTACACAAACATAATGAAAAAACTCTGAACAACATAATAATTATATAATTTTAATTATTGATAATTTCTATGCATTTTAATTGTTATAATTTATTTTTAATTTTCTTAAGATTGCGTTGTGATTATTTTAGGAAATCACATCCTTCCTAGAAAACTTCATCCTTTGTGGACTGGAATTTCAGCTACCAGAATGTCTAGGGGAAACTATCACTTGGAGATGTTTTTTAGGTTAAAAGTTAGAGGGTTCTTAAGCAAACAGTGCAGACACTGGGTTTTAATCAGTGAAAATGGATTTTATTGTAGAAGGAAACAAAAAATTCAACCTCCAACTTACTGCACAGTTAACTGCCATTTCTGTGCCCACCTTTTGCCTTTAATAGCAAACTCAAATCTGTGAGAGGTGAAGAACACTCAGAAAGCTGAGATGAAATGTGAAAAAAATATGGGATTTTGCCCTGGTGCTCACACTGTGGGGTTCCAGTCTGTGAGAGGCATCGCTGGCTCTGCCCAGAGGGGTGGGAGCTGCTTGGGAGCATCACAAGGGGCTCCCATGGAGATGCTGAGGGTTCTGCAGCTCCAGAGACTCTCCAGCCAGGGATGGGCTCCCTCATCTTCTCTGGGCTGTTTGGACCCTATTTTATCATCCCCACAAACAGCCCCTGGTGAGCATCTCCTCCAGCAGGAGATTGGGAATTTATTCAGCACTGAGTGATAAATACCCCCAGGGGATTCTGCTGTGAACTCACACCTCAGAAATTTGGTGAGTGACACTCGTTTGGCACAGGTGAGAAAAGCAGTGCAGTGTTACAAACAATTTTGGGTGCTGAAGTTATTCTTTTAGGAGGGTGATAATTGAGAAAGACACAACAACAGAGCCTCTGGGTCTCTGGCTCAGCCCCATCATGGTCAATGTCTCATTAATCTCATTAACCTCCCTACCTTTTGACCAGGTTGAATCACAGAGCAGGGAAGGGGGAAAGCTGCATTTGTGAAACCAGCAGAGTGACAAAATGAGGAGCTGGGCACTCTCAAAAGCACCAGGATGCTGAGAAAGCCTCGTGTGTCACTGGTTTGATGTGTTGGTTCTCCTCAATTCAAAGCAGGGACACATCTGAAAAGGAAGATAGTCTAATGAGTAAGACATTTGGTAAATAAGACCAATTAAAAATCAAAAGCAGTACACATCTGAAAAGGCAGATAATATGGTGGGTAAGACATTTGGTAAATAAGAGCAAATAATGATGTTCTAAACCTCAACCTAACACACTCATGTCAACACTTGCTGTCTCAACCACAGCATTTCTAAAACACAGGTAGGTTTTTGTCCTATGGGAAACAATTTTTTTTGCCTTCTAATCAGTTTTTTTTACTTCACTTGTGGGGATGCAGTACAGGGGAAAGTAGTCTCTGCTTTTTCCCTGCTTTTTTTGTTTGTTTGTTGTGTGGTTTTGGAGTTTTTTTGTTATATTTAGAACACATGCAAGAGTAAGCTGCGATGGAAATGCTTTTATGGTTTTGTTTATTTAAAAGTGTTATTAGAACCAAATTTTAATGTTTAAACAGATGTATTTATGGGGCTATCAGGGTCTGTAGAAAATGCTGAAGCCTTTCTTACCTAAGATATCATCTGTCCTTGTGCTGCAGAGAGCTTCCCAAGAGCTTCAGGTTCAGCCTAAAACAAGTCTGGTCCTTAAACAGTCTTTGAGCCCAGCTTTAGAGCTGTGGGACAAACTGGTTCATGTCATGAGGCAGTGGCAGAGCCCTGTGCACCCCTTTGGTTATCATTTGAAGTCTGGGTGGTCCTTAGTGCATCACAAACTGGATCTTTCCATTAATTTAAAATCAGTGTGAAGTTCACCATTCTGTGATGGCAAAATATCCATTCCTGATTTGAAGACCTCAGGATCTAGTCAGTTCCCCAGTTTGCTCAAGTTCTGTCACTGGAGTTAATCCCTTTCAGTATTACAAATATTTACCTATTTCTAGAATTTCTCTGGCTGAGTTTTCAAGGTCTTGCTTCTTTATACATCTCTCTTTGGGTGTCAAAATCCATGTTTCTATCAAGTGTTTTCTCTAGATGAAAGTACCATCTAAAATCCTCTGGACAAGTGCTAGAAACCACAATTAGACCAGAACTACTGCCTGACATTTTTCACATTGCAATTCCAACTAATCTGTGCAGAGCTCAGCTCACGTGGTACTTGTTGGGAATTTCTTTGATGGAGGACTGGCTGAAAAAATAAGTCAAATTTTTTTCAAATTCACTTCTGCTTCCAACTGCTATTGGAGAATACTTGGAAGGTTTCTTCCCTGTTTTGTTTGTTTGTTTAAAGCACATCTTGCTGCTAGGAAGTGAATATTTGAGCTCAGCTGATGACAGATGTCACCCAGCAGTGCTTTTCTGCCATCAGTGGCTGAGTGGGACTCCCAAGGCCAAGTTTCCAGTTTCAGTGCTTAAAATAAATAAATAAATAAAAAAGAAAATATTAATTCACTCTGCAGTGTTTCAAGGGTTATAAAGGACATTTTTGCTCAGCAGGTTCTTATTTGAGGACAATACAAATTCAGGCTTTTCATTGGCAGTAAAAATAACAGAAGAATAACTCGGATAGTAACTCATTCAGAAACAGGAAGAAAAATCCAAGTGTGTGTATATATATATATTCCACAGCTTATATTTTATTTTCTGGAATATGGCATGTGCTGATTTCAGCAAACCTGAATAGTGACAGAGCCTTTTTCTAGTCTCATTCTCTTCCTGAACACTCTTTGGGGCTGTTTCCATAAAGGCACAGGCTGCAGCTGGTACAGGTGGAGGGATATCATGCAGGACACTGGGACATGCAGCTGGAAGAGCCCTGTGCATCCAGCTGGCATTTTCTGGATTTATAATAGCTGTAACATTTTGCTGTATAGGCAGACCTTTCCCTACACTTATTTTGTTGCTGGGTCACAGCTCTTCATCCTCCAGGAGACAGTTTCCCCCCTAGGTGACCCCTTTCCCTGGGAAATTCCCTGTATCAGCAACTCCAGCTACAGATCTTGCTAAGGGAAATATCTCCTGCAAACTCAGGACTCTGGTAGTGATTAGGGATGGATTGGTTCCATTTTCAGTGGGCTGTACTTTGGTCTGCCATCCTGCAGTCCTTTTAGGAGGGGACACTCTGTTTTGCTGCTTGTTGCACAGCACATCATGGACAATAAATCTACATTGAATTCAGGCTGTATTTATTTGTTTGTAGACTTCAGATGTTTTAAAGTGAAGGCAAGATGTTTTAAAAGTAAAGGTAAACACAGCACTCCATCCTGGGATTCTCACCTCAAAACCTTCAAGCATTGGTAGACCTGAGGAAAACTTAAAGGAAAATTTGCACAACTCCCTGAATCTCCATAATTCTCCATAGAGTTAAAAAAAAAAAAGATCCTTCACTTTTGAAGTATTTTTAAAAATCGTGGATGTGGCACTTGGGGATATGGTTTAGTGGTGGCCTTGGCAGTGTTGGGGGAAAGGTTTGGAACTTGGTAATCTTAGAGGGCTTCTCCAACCTGAGCAATTTTATGACTCTATGATCCTATGTAGATTAGCATCAAAAAAACCCAAAAAAACAAAAACAAAAAAACCCCAAATTAATAATACAGTTTAAAACTCACTGATAAAATAATGACTGCAGGTGCAAGTGTGCACACAGAGACAGAGTTTACACATGAATGGACAGACAAGCTGCTATCTTGGTTCAAGGTAAGGATAGCACACAAATATATGCACAGTCTCAGCAAATTCATTGTAGAAAAAATTAAACCCATCACCAATAATGCAAGGAAGAAAAAAAGATTGTGTGATAATGATAGATATGACCTGATGCAGTTATCTTTGTTCCTATCATAGGGAGTACCAAAAAAAAAAAAAAATAGAATTTAAATCTCATCAATAAGAACACTGTTGCACACCTGGGGCCTAAACATTTGGGAAGTGCTGTATAAGTGAAACCATCTCCAGGGTTACAGGGTAGATGAAAACTGAAAGCAGCAGCCACCTGCAATCTTAAATCTCTCATTTGGGAAGATGTGTCTGTGCCAACCTGTTTCAAAAGCCCCAAACATCATCAGTGCTATTGCTGTGATCCCAACACATCCACATCCCAGTGTACAGGGATTTAGATGCACACTGTGGCTCTGTGTCTTAAGAGGAGACTGCACCCCTCAGAATGTCTTTAATTCCAAACCACCAGGGGTTATATTCCCCTCTTGATGTGCTGGGATTTATTTCCTGGTAATACTCACGGGAATTCAAACATGAATCCCTGCTCAAAAAGATGAATCCTCACAACTTTCAGTTGCTGGAGTTTTCTCATGTTTCTTATCCATCATGTTTCTTTTGTTTATTAGCAAGCTCACAGTTTGTTGATGAGAACTATTGAAATCTCCATATTCCTGGGTGAAATTCTATTATTTTAAGGTAGGCAATGCTTTTCAAAGCAGACAGCATTTTGTGGATACTGATAATGACATGAAAAGGTGCACCTGAGCACCCTGAAAAGGGTGACATTTCTAAATAATCTGCAGAATCACATTCTGATCAGCCCCCAGGCTCACAGGTCTCACCAAAAGATAAGGCAGGACTAAAGCCTGGTGGGTGATTTTTCCACCCTGAGGAACCATGGTCATAAGATGTGTGCAGAATGGTTGTCAAAGCACTAAAGAGGCTCCACACAGCATTGTTGTAGTGGCTTTAATTCAAGTTTCACTGAATTAGCAGAGCTGCTCTTCATATCTGTGGTTTTTGGGAACAAAATGACTTTTACTCACCAGCTGGTCTTTGCTCCCAGGGAGCAGTGCAGCAGCTCCACCTGAGAAGTTCTGGATCATGTAAAAAAATCCCTCCTTCCTCCCTGTCCCCCAAAGTTGTTTTAATCCAGCTCGTGCTATTTCCATCCCATGGACACGAAGGAAATTTCCAACCTTGCAGATCAGTCCCAGCTTAGTGCCTCCCATGGGCTGAGCTCTGGATTGAGCCAAGCACCAGCTAACAACCCCATCACCTGCTTTTGATCCTGGAGACCCTGTGGGTTTGCCTGCTTGTGGCAAACAGGTGTCAGGGCTGCAGGACAAAATCCTAAAATGGACTAAATAAAGCTGAGCCTCCAACCCTTTGTTGGTGGAGTCTCCCATAGATCTGCTGCTCTCCAGCCTCTTTCAGCACCTCTGTGAAACCCAAAGATAACCTGATTAGGCAGCATCATTGGGGTGCAGCAGCTCAGATAACACACAGCCTTTCCCATCCCATCCCTCCCACCAGGACAGCCCCACAGAGGGACAGGAGCTCGCTGAAGATGCATCTGAGCAAGGCAGAGGAAATGCTGCTGCTGGCAGGAAGGGATTTCAAAGACTGTCTAGCTGTTGCACTGTCTCTTTTTTTTTGTTGAAGGTGTCAATTCAGCTCAGTCCTCCCTGACAGTAATCTCATCCACAGCAGCATGTGCCAGCAATATCCTCTGTTGTCTCCTTCCAGCTCACAGACTCTGTCCTGTCTCCTCCAGTGGTGACCTCACCTTGTCCCTGCAGTATTTTGTCACTTTTCAGGAAAACAGCAGTGCTGTGAGGGAGCTGTGTGGAAAGCCATCAGCTTTTGGAAAACTGCAGCCAGTGGGAAATGCCATCAGGTAATGTCACCTTGCATTGTCCCAACTGTCCTTCAATTTTAAATCCAGTTCCTAGTCTATTCTTTGCTGACTAGATCTAACAAGTGCTGCAAAAGGCAGGGAAAAAATATCATTTAAGGACCTCTAAGGTTTATCCTCAAGGATTTTGCTCCTCTGAATCATGGAGCCCTGTGTAACTGGGGTGAGAGATCACAGAATGTCCTGAGGATCCACCCCAGCTCCTGGCCCTGCAGAGAATAAAACTTCCCTGAAAGTCAGGGCAAAGTTGGGTCCCTGGAGAAGAAATCAGCAACACACACCTCACTCCTTACCACTCCTTGAGTATTCTTCAATCTCACTTTCTTTTGTACCCAAATCATTCCAAGTAAGGATTCTCTTTCTGAAGCAAACCCAACCAGTGCAGCCAACTGCACTGAAATAAAAGGAGTGAAGTGCCAACAGCTCTGCTTTTGCAGCCCCAGAGTGAGTTCACAATTTTTAGGTCATGCTGAGGCCTGATCAAAGTGAATTTAAGCCCAAGATCCTATAACAGCAGAGCTTTAATCAATGTGAGGAGCTCTTCTTGGCTTTGGCTCCTATCTCCTACTTTCAAATAGGTTTTTTTACAGGTATTGAATGCTGATACTCTCACTTGTGGAGAATAGTGATGGTGGAGTGCACCAAAGTGTTGGATATTTAGCACAAATAACCTCTTTCCCTTCTATTTTCTAGACAACAAGTTTAAATACCTGCTTCTGAACACAAAGAAACAAAGGAGCTGGACTCCTTCAGTTGTCCTGCACTCACAAACTAATTTTCAAAAGCAATGAGTGCCCCCCATTCCAGGTTAGGCTGGATCTTCACCTCCAGATGAAAAAAAAAAAAAAAAAAAAGTCTGCTACCTTCTCAGTGTAGAGCTAAAACTCTCCACTGTCCACACAGCATTTTTCTATGAGCTGTTTTCCTCTTAAAATCATCCAGCAACCCCAAGCCTGTCTCTCAAAGGATGTTATTGTTACCCTTAAGCTTATCTGCCAGACAGCAAAGACATCCTGCTTGTTTTTCCCTCTCCAACTGAAGTTCTCTCACAGTACCTGCAAGCAAGGATGACTCTGAAATTTGCTTGTAGCTTAGATGAGGCTGCAAACAAAGATGAAATGCTGTGACAAACACATTAAAAGTTGGTGTTTGCCTCTCTCTCTCTCTCTGCCTCATTCATACTTAGGAACCTCTGGATTAATTGACCTATGTGTCAAGTCTGAAAAAAAAAAAAAAAAAAAGGCAGATTATATTCTGTCAAACGGAGAAAAAGCAATAAGTAAGAGTTTAGAGAACTAACCACAACAGGTCTAATTATTTGGGCTTAGGATTTCACTTACTGGTTTTTTTCTTTTCTTTTCTTCTCCCAGCCCCTGCCTGATACTTAAAGCACAAAACCCAGCAGGGAGAGAGGTAATGGAATTTGGAGGCAACTGGTGTTCAAAGAGCTCTCTTGAAATGGGTCTATGCTAATGACCAGGGTCCGTGCAAAAGGGGTCGGTGTCCCCCAAAAGGGGCAACTCCATCAGGACAGCCAAGGAGGGCCAGGATTGTCTCCCTGAGGGTTTCACAGGGCTGCACCTTTGAGAAAAAAACCTCAAAGAGCTTGTGGCTATGGCTGACCCAGCCAGAGCAGGACACGTTTCACCCCCCCAGGGTCACCAGAAGTGTGTGTGGTCCCTGAGCTGGGCACGGGGAGGGCACGGTCACCCCGATGAAACTGAGTTTAATTGCTGCCTCCTGACTTTGGGCAGAAGGGATCTGTGCCTAAAGGCCCTTTCCTTAAACTTTCTTTCTCCAGGCCGAGCTGATGTGAGTCCTTGATGGGATTATGTTGGTGAATTATTGCTGACATGCAGAATTGAGTTTGGTGCTGAACCTCATCACAGTGTCTTTTTTGTCTCCTCTCTGGACCTTCATGGAATATTTAAAATTGCATTGCGTGTTTGCACGTGTGACTCTCGCGCAAAATATTTCCCCACAAAGCTTAAAAACTTAAAGGGCTTACTGTAAATTTAAAAAATCAGTTTTGCACAAGGAACAACTTTTCTTTTTTTCTGTTTTTTGGAAACAGAGCTTTAAAAGACATGGCACTGGGAGTTGGTAAAATATGATTTGTAATTCAAGCCCACAAGTCTCTCTGTTAAAAATGTGGGTGCAAGCATCATATTGGCACGCATTTATTAAAAAATAGAAATCAGTAAGCAATATTGCCATAACCAACAGTTTGCTGGCTTGGAGAGGAGGCTGTTGTGCATCCCTGGAGGGAGCTGGTGCTTGGTTACACTGGCTAAGGAAGCACTGATGTGAGTCCTTGATGGAATTACATTGGTGAATTATTGCTGAGATGCAGAATTGAGTTTGGTGCTGAACCTCATCACAGTGTCTTTTTTGTCTCTTCTCTGGACCTTCATGGAATATTTAAAATTGCATTGCATGTTTGCACGTGTGGCTCTCGTGCAAAATATTTCCCCACAAAGCTTAAAAACTTAAAGGGCTTACTGTAAACTTTAAAAATCAGTTTTGCACAAGGAGCAACTTCCTTTTTTTCTGATGCATAGAAAGCATTTTTCAACAATAGAGCTTTTAAAGACATGGCACTGTGAGTTGGTAAAATATGATTTGTAATTCAAGCCCACAAGTCTCTGTTAAAAATGTGGGTGCAGGCATTGAATTGGTGCACATTTATTAAAAAATAGACATCAGTAAGCAATATTGCCATAACCAACAGTTTGCTGGCTTGGAGGAGAGACTGTGCATCCCTGGAGGGAGCTGGTGCTTGGTTACACTGGCTAAGAAAGCACCAATCCATTAAAGAAACCTGGAGGTGCAGCACAGCACCTACAGCTGCAGTGTGGATAAATTGAGGCATTAAATGCATCATATTCACAGTAAGCAATAAATGCAGGTAATTACAGAAATGAGAGGCCAGGGTGAGGGGAATGGGTGAAGTGCTTGTTCATATGCAGAGCAAGGCCCAGACAAAGCCAGCAATTCCTTTATAGAGTCACCACTGAGCTGGTGCATGTGACCTTTGCTTGTAGAGGGAGTTGCAATTTTTCAGGGTGGTCCAGTTTGTCCCATCCTGGCAAGAAACAGTAGTGGGAAAGCCAAACTTCAGAATCCCAGCCTTGGATTAGAAAAACAACAGCAATTTTAGTTGTGAAAATGGTTTGTCCTATTTCCAGTCATGTCATCTGAGCTTCCACCCTCTGCCTGCAGACATTGCCTCTCTCACATTCTTGGGTGACTGCAATTATGTCACTGTAGGAAAATAATTAGCTCTTTGTAG
Organism: Muscicapa striata striata; assembly: GCA_030060385.1. Taxonomy (NCBI): domain Eukaryota; kingdom Metazoa; phylum Chordata; class Aves; order Passeriformes; family Muscicapidae; genus Muscicapa; species Muscicapa striata. Next base: position 1,830,731 of record JAREIS010000178.1, read on the forward strand.
TGACAGGGTTCCACCATATTCATCTTTCCTAGCAAATGCACAAGGATATTTTGCCTCCAAAAAGCAGTTTGCAGACATATCCATACCCCTGCTGTCCCTCAACATTTGCCCTCCACTGTGCAGGATGACCAGAGGCTGGTGCTGCTCCTTGGGGGATAAATGTGGCTATTTCAGGTGAAATGGCCAAAACAGCAGGAAAAAGAGATACTCACATGCAGTGGGAGACCTTCTGTGTGCTGGTGGTGTGTGAGGCATCACAGGTTGGTGAGCAGCTCCTGTGTGAAGCCCTTTGCCTGATTAATGCCTGGGAACTCAGTGATGATTCCACCTAAAGACTGTAAAGGAACTTCAGTGTTTTCCTTTTTGATCAGCTGCATCTCTGGCAATATAATGAGCACAATTACCCTTGCTTGGCTCTGCAGCATCATTCTGGTTCGCCTGTTAATTGCTGATGATGCTTTTAAGCTTATTAAAACCAGACAGTGTATTCACAAATGTTTAATCAGAAATTTCTGGTGACATTTAGAATAATATCTTTAGTATTTTTCAACATTTGCCTTGTTTTCTTCATTTTTTTACTAACAGACATCAAAATCCAAGAAAGCCTGTTTAGTGTCCTGAAGTTTTCCTGCTTTGAAAGATGAAGGAGCTAACATTTTATATTAGTGCTTTTCAAATAACCATGTTTGTTATCTGAGGCTCAAATCTGCAAAGTTCTCCATACCTGAGGATGCTTTTGGAAATTAATTCTTCATCAAGGTATCAAGAGAGGTTCAATTCCAATTACAGTGGTAGTTGCAGCAGCAGGAGGAGGAATATCACAGTTGCTCCAGCCTGTTTGTGGATTATTGTGCTTTTAAAGGGGAAAAAACCCTCACCAACAAGATTTTTTTATCCTCAAAGAATTTTCAATCCAAGCAGAAGTTTAGGGACACCAAAAGGATGAAAAGAAGAACTTCCTGAGACAGTGCAGATCAATGTGAGAGGTAATGGCCTCATCAAACCTGCTGCCAAATGCTGAGCCTTGAATGCATAAAGGAGCTGCTGCTCTACATTTCTGCTGTTCATTAGTGTTTGGAACAAAAGGACTTGAGGGCACCTTGCCTGCCAGGACTGCAGGAATTTCAGTTTCCCTTTGGTCTATGGGGTGCTGGAATTGTCCATCCCCATTACCCATAGAAGCATGGGAGGTGCAAATAGCAGGGAGAATTCTTGCAACCCAGAATCATTGTTATATTTAGGCCATAAATTCAATAAGGCAAGAGCAGCTCTCTGTGCTGCCAACAACTCCCAACCACTGACTGAGAGGTGGGAGACATAGAACACTCCAGCTGTGCCTTCTCCTGATGCAGAAGAGTGGCCAGGAATCTCCTTCAGAGCTCAGTGTTTGCAGGATGAGTGTCTCCATGTTCTACATTTCTACCTCTTTGTTACCCACAAGATCCATAGTTTACCTTTAAATGGGTAGCTGACTCCAGGAAATAACTACAGCAATGATTAAAAGCAAAATTCTGGACTGATTTTCAACAAAACATTGGTAAGTGCTTCTGGTTCTGCTCAAAAAATATTGTTGTCTTTGCTTAGGCAGATTGAAAAAGGATATGAGACACAAATATTAAGAGAAAAGTGATTAATTTTATCTGTTTTCCTCTGTTTTATCATGTGATTAATTTCTAAGATATTTCGTTGGGTGTTTCTTCCTGCTCTGAACTGTGTGACTCTGGTAGCCCATGAGCTTTGCCCACTCCTTTCAGAAAAAAATGAAAGATCATTCATGGATCTGCACAATCCTAAAACAATTTGGGTTTAAAGGCACCTTAAAGACCATCTAGTTCCAAAGTTCCAACCCCCCTGCCATGGGCAGGGACACCTTCCCCTAGACCAGGCTGCCCAAAACCCAATCCTAAATTGCCCTAGCCTTGCTGAATGGGGTATTTTGTCTCATGTGGTTTGAATCCTCCTGACCTGGAGAGATCTGTGCCATCCTGAGTGCTTTCAAATCCCCCTGGAACTGGTGGAAGATGGAGGTGTTCCTCTATCAGCAGCACAGAGCCTGTAAACACCAGCTTTAGAGTGATAATCATGGAACTGAACATGGGCTCCATCACAAGGGTAAGGGGAGCTAAACATAGTTTCCCCTAATCTCTTGGGATCTGGGAATTTATCTCTCTCCTTAATTGAATGAATGGGAAATTAGATAAAACTTTGCAGAGTAAATCTTTTAGTAAATGTGATACCCAAGTAGAAAATTTTCAGCAGACCCTACATTTTCACAGCTGCTCCTTTGTTTTGTGGAAGTGTATTTTGAATGTAAGTCCTGCTTACATTGCATGCCTATTAATTCTATTGTACATATTAAATGTCCTCTTTGTAGGGTGTAAAACCAGAAGGGAGACTAAAAACAAATAGCATGTGTTTAAAATGTTTTATGGAAGATGGCACCAATATTTTCTGAGAGCCTCCAGGAGTCCAAGGCACTGCTCTCTGATAACAGCTTTACTATTCAAGGCCAAAACTGGAACCTAAAATAAAGTAGAAAATAATGGAAGAGACAGAATTTGCTACTTAACTTTGCAAGAGACAAAAAAAAAAAAAAAAACCCATACACCAAAGCAACCAAAAAAACATCAACCTTAACATATAGAAAAGACACAAAAAATTGTTGCTTACTTCTCTACCAGCCTACTTGCATCTGGGACAATTTAAGTCTGATTTGCTCTCAATAGTTAAGAGGTAAATTATATTTTTCATTTATTTCAGCAATTCCTGTAAGTCACTAGGAACAGCATCAGTGTTGTGTGTTATCACCCACAGAAATGTGATGTGTCACCCTGCACTGCTATGAGAGGTACTAAAAGGTACCTTGGCTCACCAGAGGACAAAACACAAGGGGTGTTAGAAAGGATGATAATCCAGCCATTCTAGAGTCAATACCTTGATACCTGTGTGATATTTAAAATCTCTGGCAGTAGCCTGGCCAAGAAACTGCAGACATGGCCAAGGTGTCCCACATCTTTTAGCCATCCCTGCCTGTCCTAAGGGAGCCAAAGCAGCTGCCAAAATTTAAGGCATCTGTCAGGTTATTTAATTCTGTGTTAGGAAGACTGAGTAATACACGGAAGGTTGGAAGAAATCCTGTTCTGAGTGGCATTGTGCTTTCTTTGGCTGCAGCTGAAGCTTCTCTTACACCAAAAAAAGGATGGAATTTGTCCATTGAAGCTGCTACAGCAGGAAAATACCAAACAGAGACAGACTCAGCCAGGAAGAGGATGGACCCAGCAAAGGTGCAGGGAGCTGGGCTGAGGAGAAGAAGAGCTTTGCCATTCAGGGGAAATGTAGAATTTACCACCTGCCACCACAGAAGTAATTAAACTGCACTCCAGAAATGGATAGTCCATCTCCAAGTGAGGCAAAACTGATCTCACACAGATCAGTTCCGACCTGGAGAGTTATTACATCTCTCTGTTTCTAATTATGCTGTTACCCAGTGTGATGCCAACTCCAAAGGCAGAACCTGTGTCACTAAAGAACCTTTTCTTTGTGGGAACAATGATTACTGGAGGCAATTATTTCTCATGAGAAATTTTGGAAGCAATTCTCTTTTATATCTGAAGCGCCTATCATTATTTGACCATAAAGAAGGGAAGAACTTTGAGAACTGAAACTGAGATTTTTGTTTTAATTTCTAGCATAAATATTCAATTTGAAGTAAGTCTTTAATAAAACTTTAATCCAAAAATGGCAATTAAAAAATAAAAAGGAAATATTATAGGGGTTTTCCATACATAGCTGTAAAGTATCTAAAGAAACAGAAGGATCAACAAAAATATCATATCTGTCCAAAAAGTTGGATTTTTTTTTCATAGACACATTTTGATTAAGAGGTTGAAACAGGCACTTGACTTACACACTGTCCACTTCTTCCAGAGATCTGTCTGTCCAAGATTTTGGTTAATGCACATCTGCTCAAGTGGGACAATGCTGCTGTGACAGTGACACCAGTGAAGGTCACACACCCATCAGAGCAGGCTGGTTATAGCAGGGGCAATCCCATTCACACTTGTCCAGGATATAAATCCTCCAGGATTTATAAATCCCAATCAAGGTGGTCCCTTGAGTGAGTGCACCTTGATGAGGAATCTCTAAGTGTCATCTTCATCCCCCTCCTCACAGATGCCAGCAGCAGAAGTGTGTGCTCAGGGCTGGAGCTGCAGTCCCCAGCTCAGTGAGTGACTTTTTGCCCTTGGGGTGTCTCTGGTCACTTGTCCAGCCCCACAGACAGGTCACAGTGGTGGTTTCTACTCATGAACTTGCTGCAGTTTGGGGTCTTTGCCTGTCCAGTGAGCTGTGTTCAAGGGGAGGAGATGAGGAACATGCAGATGCTTTTGGGGGTGACTTGTGGAGTGCACATCAGAGGTGTTTTTCTCCACATGTCAGGAGAAGGGCTCTGGGCTTTGGTCTTGACTCAAGTCAAATGTCAACAGGAGGGAGACCCTAATTTTAAAGCCTGGTGTTTAAAATGGACATTTCCAAGCACATCACCAGCACAGTGTCTGTCCATTTATTTCCTGAAAAGAGCTGTTTGGCCCTGGGTTATTGGGACAGGGATGAGGGATGCAGGGTGACCCTCTCTGCCACACCCCTGCAGAAGGACCTGGGCAGGTACCTCTGGACCACGGTGCCCAAAGGTGACACCTCTGCAGGACAAGCAGCTGCAGAAGGGACAGTGGTGACTCCTTTCCATTGAGCTCCAGCTCTCTATCACACCCCCTCCTCCTTGGCTGCTTGGTGGCTGAACCCTCCACAATCCATTCTGGGAATTTCCTAGCCCTGTGTCCCCATGCCACCAGCCCAGGTGCCACCCCCCATGCCCAGCAGGAATGACCTGTGTGTGTGGCTCTGGCAGGGAGGAGGTCACTCCATCTCCTTGTCCCCCCCACAGTCCCAGCAGCACTCAGAGGGTGTTGTAGCACCGGTGCAGGCAGGACAAGGACGCGGGGGTGGCTCGGTGGCACCAGGCGGTGCCGAGATGTTTTTTTGGAGCGCGGTTCCTCAGTGCCAGCGAGGGCAGCGCCCCGCCTGGCATTGTTCTGCTCCCCAACCTCCGTCATGTGCTCTTTGCCATCCACATCCGCCGTGACCATCCAGCTTTGATATTTATTCTGTTTTCTTCCATCACTGGGTGGGGGCAGCTCTTTCCTGCCCCCTCCCCTTTTCCCTTCCCTTCAAACGGGCTGGATACAAGGAACCAATCACAAAATCGCTCCTGGGATGGAAGGAGGGGAAAAAAAAACCCTAAATCCGGAGTGTAACAGTGCAGCTGTATTTTATTGACTGGCTGTGGATGTGTCCCTCTCCCCACAAAGCCCAGGAAGGGTTTGGGGTACCCCAGGACCGAGTGATGCTCGCCCAGTCCCGCCCCATCCTCGCACAAAAAACTTTTTGCTGTCGTATCACAGGACACGATAATCTCCCGTATCCCATCCCGGTAACCCAGAAGCCGCCTCCCCCTAATATTTTACATATTCCCTAAATTCGTTTGCAAGGGGGCAGGAGGGGAGATAAGGGCGGTGAGTTGAGCCGAGTGGGAACTGCTGACTGACAAAGTGTGCGGTGCAGCACGGGCGCTTTTCTGCCTCTCTAATTATCCTTTTCCTTCTTGACTCCAGTATCACATGTAGCCATGTGTAGAATCATAAAATAATTATGCAGTGTACAAGCTTTCTGGGAGCATGTACCACTGTTTTCCTAATTCTTTATCGCTCCCATTGATCGTGGCGTGTGTGCATTGATCCAAGTCGGCCATCTGGTTGGGGAAGATAAGCGTGCGAGTGTCTTTGCATTGCACTGTCACTCAGGGAGGGGGGTACATTTTGGCTGTAGGGAATTACAGGGGCAGGATTAGCCCTCTTCCTAGGAGTAAACTGAATTTTAAATGCAGTGTTGCAGCTGCATGGACTGTGTTGCTAACTTCTGGTTTTGCCCATAGACTGGGTGCTTTCATTATTATTATTATTATTATTATTATTATTATTATTATTATTATTATTATTATTATATCTTCCCTGCTTTCTGTCTTTGGAGACGGAGATATGCTTGCATTAAATGGAAGGGAGAGAAGGGAAAAGCAGGAATGCCCTTCCCTGCACACACTGGACTTGTGAGTGGCTGCTGTGTTGCAGGATTTCGAAATGGCAAACCCAGCTTTTAAATGCAGGCGAGAACCTGCAGGACTGAATGCATTTTGCAATAAGATTCATTGGTCCAAAGAGTGAAAAAAAAAAAAAAAAAAAAAAAAAAAGGATGAAGTTATCAGCCTATGACAGGAAATTATAGAGTGGATATTAATCAGCTCTCTTAACTTGGGCTAATCAAGACAAATAACTCTAGTCACGCATTATTGAGATGTGTATGTTTAATAATTGGCAACAAAACAATGGAAGGGGTCTAAAAAAAAAAAAAAAATTTATTTATTTATTTATTTATTTATTTTCTTGCCTGCCAGCCTTCCCCCTAACAATGGGCACATCCTGCAGTGGCTTGAACTTGGCTGCAATATTTTCTGTTGACGGCCGTGGTGCGTGTGTGTGCTCACACCCCTGGTCGTCCTTTTGTCCAAAATGTGGTGGTGGCCATTGTTGTCTCATATTCTGCAAATGTATGGAAGGTGCCTCAAAAGCCTTTCCTCTAAAATTGAACAATTCTGTCAAAAAAGATTAGTTCTATTTTGTCTGCTGCTTGCTGACTATTCATGAATGTAAAGAGAGAGGGCTTGGGTGTCACACTAAGTTGCTAAGGTGGCTGGCTTTGGGCTATTGACTTGAGGATACCAAACCAGAGCCTACAAAAGAGCAGCCAGAAGGAGAGGAGAGAACTGGTCTGCCATGTGTTTCAGCTATACCTTCTTTAGCTGCCCATTTATTCCTTTTGTTGCCACAACTTTTATTGTCATACAGTTGAAAAAAATGTTAGACACAGGCTTCAGGCTGCACCAAGCAGAAAAAAGGATTAGCATATCACTAGGATCATCTTACACTGAACCAAATTCTTTTCAGGGTGTATAATTAGTGAATACAGTCTTCCCCCCCCTTCCTTTTTTTTTTTTTTTTTTTTTTTAGGGCATGGGGGAGCCTATGGATAAGGAAAATTAGCTCAGATCTCTGGGTAGGAAACAAGAAGAAAGGACAGAAAAGAAAAATTTCTCTAGTTTCAGGGAGGATTTTATAAAGGCTGTTACATCATTTTAGACTTCTGCATCAAGGAGCCTTTTGCACATTCACAAAATGTGTGGCAGTAGCTTGTTAAGAAGAAAATTTTAATTTTTTTTTTCACAATAATGTGAATCACCTTCCCCAAAAAGGGGTCAGGAGGAGAGAAATTGATTCCAGAAGTGGATCCAAACCTGAGCAGCTGGAGCTGGAGCTGTGGCCCTCTCCCCAAAAGGGCTCAGCAGAAGATGTGATCCTGCAGGATGCATTACCTTTTCCCTCCTCATGGATGCTCCCAGCTCCCTTCTGCCATCTGGGAAGCACACACTGCAACAAAAAAATGCTTGGATGGGTATGAGTCAGTCACAGAACTGAAGTATGATATGTTGTATAAGCATTTTTTGGATCTATTTTTGATAATTATAGGCCATTTTCAGTGATGACAGAAGCAGGCATGACCCAAACAGCAGGACTGAGGCTTTAGGGTGTTCCTTGCCTGTCCAGGAAATTCCCAAATGTGGGTGGTGCTGATGGAACTGCACACTTAAATGTGATTGCAAAATTACAGGAGGTAGATTGCAAACATCCCAATGTCTGCCTTCATGTTGTCTGATTTTTATTTACTCTTCCTCCTGTTTCACCCAGGTTTTACTGGAAGGAGAAGGAAGGAGGACATGTGAGTTGAGTAAGATGAACTGCTGCCTCATAGGGAACTTTTATCAGTCTCTAAAATTAACACCCTTGGATTCCTCCAGCCATTCTGGGTTATCTCCTCCTTATTAATAAAAAGTGGCCTTTACGAGTAATTTTTTTCAGCATTGGGAACACCAATATTTTTATTTTACACTGAAAATAAACATCAGCTTTTAAGTGCTGGTTCTCCGGACAATTCAACCCACAGACACTTGGCCCTGAAAATCTTTGATTGGAATCACATTTGGATCAGGATGTGCTCACAAAATTCACCTCTGCCTTGCTCTGATGTGGCTCTGGAGGAAGATGAGGATGAAGAGGAGCTCGGTGCATCCTTAGCAAAGCTGCCCTGCTCATCCTGACAGATCCTGGTGTTCCCTGCTCCCGTCAGAGCAAAATTCGGGAGGAGAATTACCCCGGGAAGGAAAGAGCTTCTCTTTCAGCTGAGCGGCTGGAAATGTCTCTGCGTTTAATCACGCGGCACATTTGACATCACTGCCTTTTCAAACCGCTCAAACCAATTGTTCCACCCAACGAGCAATTGGACGTGAATATTCAGAAGCTGCTCTGGGCTGCTCGGTGGTAATTGGTCACATCACTCACATGATTTTTGATGAGAAGAGGGTAGAAATGTGCTTCATCCGGATGCTTAAACACATCACATAAAAATCTTGTTTAGCACGACTGTTGTTTGTAGGGTTTTGTTGTTTTGTTGGGTTGTTGTTTTGTATTTTTGTTTTTTGGGGTTTTTTTTGTTGTTTTTGTTTTGTTTTGTTTTTTTTTTGTTGTTTTTGGTTTTTTTGTTGTTTTGTTGTTTTGTTTTTTTGTTTTTTTTTTTTCCTGGGGGTTTCTACAGCAGTGAGAATGCTCATTATTGGAGGGCAAAGGAGTGGACCAAATGAAAGGACAAGTCAATTAAATGGTGAATGCAGGTGCTGAAAAGTGTTCCCACTGGTGGTGGGATGTGGTTTTGGCTGGAGGTTGGAACGAGATGATCTTTAAGATTCTAACCCAAACCATCCTGTGCTTCTGTGATTCTGTGACAGAACATTCAGTGGCCAGGTGGCAGGGATGAGGTTTAGGATGAGGAGGAGCTCCCAGTTGCAGCAGCAAAAATGTTTTCAGACCTCCCAGTGCCTCTGGTTGTGGCAAACCAGGTTGTGAAATTCAGGTTGTGAAATTCAGGAGCCCGAGCATGGAGTGTGGTCTGGGTAACTCATACACCATGGGCTAAGAAAAAACATTTCACAGCCAAGAAATGTTTGAGGAGAAACTACCTGAGCCATTTAGGGAAATGGTGCTGGATATTTTACAGCTAGGAGGGTCACACATAAGGGTAGTTGTCTGTTGTCCATGTGGAACTCCTTGATTTCAGAGGGATTTTTGGTAAGGGATGCCTGTGGAGAAGAGCACAGGTAAAGGAACTGTGTCAGGCACTGTGACTCGGGATATTCTTCATATTGACACTGAACAGTGTGAAATTATGAACAGGGGTCCCTTGAAAGCTGGTGTTTATTTACAGTGTAAAATAGAAATATTGGTGTTCCCAATGCTGAAAAAAATTACTCCTAAAGGCCACTTTTTATTAATAAGGAGGAGATAACCAAGAATGGCTGGAGGAATCCAAGGGTGTTCATTTTGGAGACTGATAAAAGTTCCCTATGAGGCAGCAGTTCATCTTACTCAACTCACATGTCCTCCTTCCTTCTCCTTCCAGTAAAACCTGGGTGAAACAAGAGGAAGAGTAAATAAAAATCAGACAACATGAGGGACGGGAGCAGCAGACATTGGGATGTTTGCAATCTACCTCCTGTAATTTTGCAATCACATTTAAAACACACTTCATTTGCAGATGACCTAATTTGCCCATACCTGGGGCTGGGCTCCCTGGTAGCAGCTAAAAAAAGCACATTCCAGCATTCCAGAGATCACCTTGGGGCTGGAGCTGGGTACCATCCTCAGAGCCGACTCTGCCTGTGGCTGTGTCCCCCCAAAGCCTGCAGGATATTTTTTTTTCCTGTAAATAAATGCTGTTTAATAAGTATTCCGTGTGCATTTTGTCATTAGCCTGGTGCTAGAGAGCCACGAGGACCCAACCTTGATTTATAAAGCTGTTAAAATGTTTGACCTTGTTTAAATAAAAGCCTCAAGGTTAATTACAACAAGCATTCCAGATACATTCTCTCTGTTCTGGTGGCCCTGATGATTTAAAGGAGGAAAGGGTAATAAATTCTCATCTTTTAGAAGTGACTGCAGTGCAAAAGTGCAAGAGTTTGCTTTTCTGCCATTTTCATGTTTTACCACACTTTGATATGTGATATATTGAGTGATGATTAGTTGCCTCTTCCTCGGGAGCACTAGAAATTTGATATTTTTACTTAAAGTATGATAAGAAGCATGTGAGAATAGAAAAACAAAAAAAAAAGGTTGTTTGGAATAAAGAGTTTGAGCTTTACTCCTGCATAGGATGTATCCATAATAAGGTAAACAAAGGCATTGTGTTTTTCTTTTTTTTTTTTTTTTTTTTTTTTCTGATTGCACAGAAAACAAATTTCACTAAATAAAAACCAATTTAAGTTTCTTTTAAAAGAACTGGGAAATATTGAGGAAAGTTAATTGAAGCACATTCAAATTACAATAAACACATAGAGGCACAATTATCTTCTTTTGACTAGTGTGTGGCTTAGAGATGTTTTTATCTTTTGTTTATTGCACTATTAAAAATATGGAGAGGCATCAAGAAAGGGTAGATAGCCGCCATATGGACTTACATATTTTGCCTATTTATATTTAAATAACTATCCATGAGAAATTATGCACAAATCGTGCAATAATTCCCAACTGAAATGACTGTTTAGAAAATAAAAATTCTGAGGCACAATATTCTTTTCATATTAAATTGCCCATTTTCTGTACACCGTGTATGTTTGTACAATACCAAAAAAAAAAAAAAAAAAAAAGAATAAAAAACACTGCATTACAGCCCAATACAATTTGCTCACAATGCTAATGAAGATGGATAGAGGACATTGTAATATACTGGAGTAATTCATGAGCAGTGTGGGAAAACAAGACAAACAGGCTCAGAAAGCCAGGGCATCATTTTTTGTTCCCATTTCCAAGAGTGAATGGTGGTAATTTTAATAACCTGCTGCTCTGACAGATTTAATGACGCAGATTAACTTTCTTTGCTCGATTCACCCATGCTCACATTTGGGGTGAAAGTTTGGGCTTGCAAAGTTGGAGTGGCTGGGTTTAGGCAACTCCAAAGGAGCTCCCAGCATCCCAGAGAATTTGGCTGAAATCCCATTTTGGGATGCCACCCTGCCTGTGAAAAGGTGAGGTTTGAGCCCATCTCTGTCTCATTTTGCAGCAGAGAACCTTGTCCATGGGCAGGGGGTTCTGGTGCCCACCAAAGGCCCCTGGACAACTCAGGTGTGTTAATTCTGGCTTCTCCTCCAGGCAGAATCACTCTGTGATGTCTGATTGCACATTCTGATTAGCTGGGTCTAAGCTGTGAACTCCAAGATCATCATCACTTCTGATAAAACCCAGAAAAAGAAATACTTTCCCAGTAAAATATCCAGCTGCAATCTGTTCCCCTAAAAAAGGAAAGTTCTGATGTCTTTTGAATTCCTAAAAGGGAACTGAAAACTTCCAAATTAGACTTTAGATCCTTGCACGCTCAATACAAGTCAATTTTTTCTTGTCTCTCTGTCTGATAATTCTAATAAAATAAATTCCATTATTCATTCAACATCTTTGCTGTACACCCTGAAATCAGTAACTTATAAATGTCTTGCTCAGCCAGATGTGACAGCTGTGCCCACTCATTCTGGCCAGCTCAGCCTGGCACTGGGGGCTCCTCTCCCACCACACTCCTGAGGTCTCCTCCCCATCCAGACATCCTGAGCAAGGTCTTGCAGAATCAAACCTTGCAAACTGATTTACAGAAGGCATTTTATTTGTACACATCAGTGTGTGTGTGTATATTTATGTATATGTATGGGGGAATGTCCTGCTGTGGCTTTAAGAGGGTGATTTATTTCTTTCTTTTAGAAGAAACTCTCCCAAGAAATGTTCAGGTCTGTCAGAAATAAGCAAAACGATTGAGAATCTTTGATCTGAGTTTTATGGCTTGTTCCTTTTTAAAATTTCATTAGATTCCCTCTTTGATGCTGCCTTGTAGATTGAAAGGCTTGCTTGCTGCATAAACTCCACTTTGTTACCAAGGAGTATTTCTGGTTGGTATTTTGGGAATTATAAGGGCTCTGTAGTACATTAAAAATAGAGGGAAGAGCTTTCAGCCCAGTAAAAAGTGAACTTCATGGAGTGTTGTTGTCCCACTCTTCTGGCAAAATTCATCCCTGTGATCCTGGTGCTGCTGATAAAGATGTCTGCTCCATGCTAAACTCTTAGTTTTCATCCTTTCCTTGTGCTTCCAACTCTCATTCATATAATTCATGCCCAGCCTCTCCATCTGTTCACATCAGCTTGAGTGTGGAGTCAGGGGAAAGCTGGAGCTGCAGTTAAATGCTCATATGAGGGGCTGGAAGGTGGGATAGTGGCACCACACCAGCAGCTGGGATGTGTTTTTGTGCCACCAGCCAACACCAAACCCAGCAGCCACCTCCTCACACAGGTGTGGGCGTTTGGAACCACATCACTTAAAATTGTACAGAATTTCCACAGAAGGATCTGTGGAAAAAATCAATTTCTGGTCTCACCCCTATAGCTTGGTACTGGCAGCACCAGAGTTGTTCCCAATTGCCATCTGTAAAAAAAAAGCCTCACAAACCTTTCCCACATTTAATTAGCAGTTGGCAACAGTGTCACTGTAACCGTGGTGATCTAAAGATATAAATGAAACAAATCTGGCATTAAGGAGTAACATGGTTTAATGGACTGACTGATACCTTTTCATTTTAAAAAACTTCCATGAAGCACTATAGCACTTATTTAAAAAACTGAAAGGGCAGAAAAATAAATTGGCCACAAGCCTTCTTATTTTTGTATTTTTTAAAGTCTATTTTATATTACTATTTTTTCCACTTAATTTTGTTCAATTTAATTTCATTTCACTTATATACCAACAAACACCAGAATCTTGTCTGCTGTAGAACTAATTAACCAGGGTAAAAAAAAAAAGTGTTTTGGTTGCTTCGGACCAATCTATACCAAGATTGTGGCAAACAATTTCCAAAGTGCTGCTCAGAAGTCACCATACCAAAATAACCTCGTGTTTTCACCTGTCCTTCATGGCAAAGAATGGCAGAGGTGGAGGGGGGAAATGTGGCATTCCAGAGCTGTGGGGTGATGGAGAGATCTCCATTCTGGTGCCTAACTGCATTCCAGGCACAGTCAACTCTCCCCCACTCCATATTTTCTTTTTCTTCCTTCTCTCTCATTCCCTGCTAACACTGATGGGAATTCCTCATGGCAGTGGTGGATGAAACATGGTTTGAATGCAGCCTGAGCAAATCTAAGTGTGGGATTCCTGGGTGAGCAGTTAGAACATTCCATGCCCGCCCTGTTCCTCATTCCTCTCTTCCCTTCCCTGCTCTGTTGGTTTGTCCTGGGAAAAACCAGAAATGTGCCTGTGAGGCAGATGGGGTTGGCACCTGGAGCTTCCAGAGGTGTCTTTTCCAAACAACTCCAGGTAAGTTTGGAAAAAGTCTTTTGGGTTGCAGCCATCTGACATCACCTGGAGTTTCTTTCCCCAGGGAAAGGGGATAAGTTCAGGTGCCATTCAGGCAGTGGGGTTCCAAGTGACTTCCTTCAGCACTGTTCAGTAGGGCTTTTCACTTATCCCCACTTATCACTTTCCTTATCCCCATCCTCATCCTCATCCCAGCTGCCAGGATTCAACCTTATGGCTTTTATTTAGCAATGCATTATTTGGGAATTACCACGTATTTCTTTCTCCCTTGATAAATTTTATCTTTTCCACAAGAACAGAGTAATAGAATGGTTTGGGTTGGAAAGAATCTTAGAGTTCCTCAGCAATGGGGAGGTTTTTAGGATTTGGGCACAGGATTCCCCGAACACAATGAAATCCAGGAATCTGCCCTGCAGGACAGAGCGTGGTGCTGTCCTGCGTTTGGCCAGTGGCGAGCACAGGGTGGCCCTGGCCACCTGTGCCAGCACAAATAATTAACATGAAGCCCTGGGATGAGTAATTCGTGGGCAGCACACCTGCAACACCCACCCCACAATATAGGGCTGGAAAGGCAAATAAAACAGCTGTAACTCAAGCCTGGAGGCTGCTGGGCATTTTGGGGAGGGAAGCCAGGCTTTCAAATCGCTGTAACCCAAGGAAGAAAATCATCAGCCTATATGCCTTTCACAGCATTTGATGACAAAATGGTTTGTGGCTTAGCCATTGTTTAAAGGCCATTCCTCAAATTCCGTGTTTACTGTCAGCAGGGTGAGTTGTGGACTCTGTGACTTTAGCTGTTAATGGGCCTAAACACTTCTGCCAACAGATTAAGCTCTGCTGAAACGCTAAGAAAATTGGCCCAAACAGAGATAGGGAGGGCTCTTGTTTAGCTGTTGTTTCGTTTGCATGAGAATCATTGTCCGCAGACAATAGCACCTCCCTATCACCCAAAGGGCGGGCAGTTGGGTGAAAAGCATTCAGTTTCTGCTAAACGACAGAAATTGTTTGTTTGCTTGTTTGTTTGTTTCTGGAGGTAAAGAAAAATGCTCATTTTCAACTGCAAGGAGGAGTAGATGAGTAGTGAAATCCAACACCCAAATACCTCCAGCTCTGACGGACTGGGAGTTAACAAGATGGGATGACCCAAAGGAAAACAAGGATATTAAGCTGTGAGTGTGTTTGAAACAATCACTGTCAGTGGAAGAAGAGGAATAAGCAAAATTAGTCTCCTTGGGAAGGTGAAGAATAAGTTCCTTTCTAAAAAAGATAGATATGTTTGTTATGATTTGTGCTGCTGAAGTTCCCATGTGATAAATATCCTTGTGATGTTTCCATATAAATGCTGTCCTGACAGGTACTGCCAGCACCTGAACTTCCCCCAGGTTCAGTGTTTGGGAGAGGGTTAATTTGATGCTCAAGTGACATATATATATATATATATATATTTATATATTTATTTATTTATTCCCATTTTCCTTCCCTCTGTAGTTAAAAATAATGTCCTGGATTATTTGAACTGTAGCAGAACCTGGAGCCAGCAGCCAAGGCTGCAGCCCCCTGGAAGGAAGGACTGAGGAGGAAAATGGGGAGCAGTTCTGCAGGGAGCTCCTGCCCTCAGAGAAGGGGACTCCAAGGGATGGAGAAGACTTGAGGCCACCCCAGGGCTGGGGCCCAGGCACAGAGCCCAGGCACATCTGTGCCCCAGCTGGGTGGGACTGTGGGCTCAGGGACCCAGCCAACACCTTGGGGGCTGTTTTCTCTCTTTATTGCTGATTAGTGACATGGGATTTAATCCCAGCACCATTCGACATTTCCTTTCCTCAGGAGATCCTGCTGTTTTCTTTATATATATATTTTTTTCTTCTAGCCTTGATATTTTTGGCCATCACTGCTGCTCCTGACTGTTACCTGTGGCTGCTTGAAATGCCACTGGATGCGAGGGGATGTTTACATTTCCCCAGTTACATTGTCTTTGAACGCTTCTAAACTTGACTTTGATTAAACACACTAATAACAAGAGAGGCTTCTTTTTTTTTTTTCTTTTCTTTTCTTTTTTTATGAATGTCACTTGCCTGAGTTGAAAAGACATGCTCTTAATACTCGCTTTTCATCTAAATCAAGAAAGCAACACTAAGCAAAAAAGTATTTAACTGTAGCATATAGGATTGTAAAGATGATAATCAGGGACACTGGTAATTGAAGCTTTTGGGGGAGAACCTTTCTTCTGAATCCTTCAGTCTGTTTAATAGGATAAAATTAGCTTGAGTGGTTTGGTGTTTGAAGAGGTTATGATATAATTGGAGCTGCCTCCTGGGTTTGCTGCTGGACAAGACGATCAGGTGGAGACATGGGAGGGCATGGGAACCTCTGAAGTAGAAGACTCAGCTTCTGCCATACTAATTAGCCTAAATTAGCTATGCCAGTTTTCTGCTTGCTTTTGAATTTCCCTGATAATGCTTTTATGGGGAGCGTAGGAAAGGCGAGGTGGAAACGCACGCGGAGCTCAGCGCGGAGCGGCGGCAACGCCGAGCGAGGCTCGGGCTCATGGCTGAGAGCTCCAGAGAAGGGGAAAGAGAAAAAAAATAATAAAAAAAAAAAAAACAGGAGGAAAAGAAAGATTGAATAGCATTAGGAAATAACAAATGGATATCAAGTACAACCCCCAGGGATTTAGAAACTACTATGGCTTGCGCTCTCCAACACGGAAGTTTACAAAACATCTGTAAGAAATTGATTATCTTGAGGATTATGCACACATTATTTTGAAACCAGCCTCCTCCCCCCAAACCCCAGCTTTGCTCTGGAGTGTTTAACCCAAGGTGAAGGAGGTGGTTCTGCTCCAGGCAGAACCAGCTCTGGCACCTCTGCTGTGCTCCATCCTCCGCAAGGTCTGGGAGAGGCTCTTTGTGTTTTGTGAGCTGCTGACGATTTTTAATTTTCACTTCCGACCCCAATTAATCAACTTTAACCATGCAAAGAGATTTGTGGCACATTCAGTGTAGCTTGCATAAATACGCTCTGATTGAAAATGTGCGAGGGGAGAAGAAAATAAGGAGGGTTTTTTGTTTTCTTTCTGGATAGGGATGGGCTCTGTTGCCAGTGGATGAAACAAGTCAGGAGAGGACTTCTTCAAAGGCATGTTAGAATGCATTGTCACAGCTAAAAACAGCTCCATCCCTGGGGAAGAGTTGAGGCTATGGGGAGATACAGATTCTCTTTCTTTCTTTCTTTCTTTCTTTCTTTCTTTCTTTCTTTCTTTCTTTCTTTCTTTCTTTCTTTCTTTCTTTCTTTCTTTCTTTCTTTCTTTCTTTCTTTCTTTCTTTCTTTCTTTCTTTCTTTCTTTCTTTCTTTCTTTCTTTCTTTCTTTCTTTCTTTCTTTCTTTCTTTCTTTCTTTCTTTCTTTCTTTCTTTCTTTCTTTCTTTCTTTCTCTCTCTCTCTCTCTCTTTTCCTTCCTTCCTTCCTTCCTTCCTTCCTTCCTTCCTTCCTTCCTTCCTTCCTTCCTTCCTTCCTTCCTTCCTTCCTTCCTTCCTTCCTTCCTTCCTTCCTTCCTTCCTTCCTTCCTTCCTTCCTTCCTTCCTTCCTTCCTTCCCTAGCCTTGATTTGGGAATGGATATTTGGGGTCAGAATTGTCCACATCTCTCATTGCACATTCAGATATTAGAAACTGCAGGAGCAGTGGATTTCTCTTGATTTCTCCCCACCAGGCTGTCCCAGGAATGATTGGAAAAGACCTGTGTGAAATAAAGAGAGGATCTCAAGGTCATTTAAGGAGCAGAGTTTGCAACGCTCACCCAACCCTTGGTTTGTTTATGGTTTCCTGGGACACATCAAAGGTTTTGTGGCAACTCCATATTTAAAGGAGGATAATGGGATGGGAGCTGGTCTGAGGGATTGTGATGGACAAGGGGTGATTTGTGCTCCAGAGGACAATTTCCAGTAAAACTGGACTTGTTTAGACACATTCTGCATCTCAGCATAAGAAAACCAACCCGAGGGCACCGTGCTGTTTTATTCATCACTGTCTGCTCTCCATGGAAAATCAATAGGGATATCAGGGTTTAAAAACTCTGCTAAGCCATTTTATTGTATTTTATCTTATTCTTTCTGGAGAGGCAACTGGCTGAGCTCACATTTCTAACAACTGCTTGAGTTTGAAAGGACCCAGGATAATGAATTTCCTTCACTGTCTCCTCCATTTCCATGTACAGGGGAATTGCTCTTTGGGTCCCCTCTTGGCTGGGTGCACCTGGTGAAAAATACTGTTCAGATTCTGGATTTTAGGTCAATGAATCTGTCAGGAAAAGAGAATGAGTTTTGACTTCTCTTCAGACACCCACACTCCCACAACACTTGTCCAGGCTTTTTACCAGCTGCAAACACCTGAGCCCCACAAGCCCTTCAGCTCTGGCACACACATCTTATGTGTTCACTCCAGTGCCTGCACACAGACAGGTGCTGGAGCATCTTCATCTCCCATCCCACTGGGTATTACCTGCTCAGCTTTACTGGGGGCTTGGAGCCTACAAATGTTTCTTCACAGAAACAGCATCATTTTTGTGACCAAGTCCTCCCCACACAGACCTTGCAGAAATGGGTTTTTATCACTCCACTCAGTCTCTTTACATTCACAGGGTTTCAGAATAAAGACAGTGAAATGGATTTTAAAATCACCTCAGTCCAAACCCTGGATTTTTAAGCTTTCTGCTCTAAATTCTGCAAGGGAAGTATTCTCTTCCTGCAAAGTATAACACCCAGATTAGATTTTTGAGAGCTGAGGGGAGTAATTTTTAATTAGAGAAAAAAGAACCAGAAAATCTTTCTGGGATGTTTTTTTTTTTTTTTTTTTTTTTCTGTCAGACTTTCTTCCTTGGAGCACTATCTTCATTTGATAGAAATGTTTAACTGGTAGGAACCACGAGGCAAACTCCTGAATGACAGACAGCTGAAGAAGGGACCTCAAGCTGTTGTCCTTGAAACCAGTGGTGAGTTTCTCCTTGGCATCACAGGGCACATCATCCAGCACAGCCCAGCTCCAGCCAGTTTTATTCTGCAGCCAGCAGCAATTCCTGCTCTGAAAAGGCAGAATTGTTCCCCAGAGGAGCTGTGCAGGGTGGAAAAAACCTTGCACAGGTTAAAGGCTGGACCACAGCCCCACCAGAGCCAGCATGAAGCCTCTCAGTGGTCCCAGCAGAGCAGGATTCCATCACCAGTGACCAGACTGACCACATTGATGTAAACCTAGAGAAAATGTGGCTGAGCACAACTCAGCTCTGACCCAGCCTATCTGAGCAGAGGGGGCTTTTCCTCAGTTCATGGCACAAAAGCATTTATCCCTTCAGTCCTCCTCTGCTCTTGCTGTTGTACCCAGGAGAGAAAAGAGCTGCAGAGCATGAACCAGCTTTTTGGGAGAGTCCCTCCTGTGTGGGCAGTGCCTCCCCTGACAACAGAGACACTTCTGCTGAGCTCCTTGCTTGTCCTTGCCATGATTCCTGCAAGCCAGACCTGCTCCAGTTCAGGCCACACGACACACAGAAAAGCAGGAATCATTTCAGCAGGTTTTGTTGACCCTTGAGCTGAACCCAAAATATCCCACAGGTCTGACAAATGGGTCACCTGGCTGATGTCTGATCTGCAAGCAGTGTACCTCTGCCTGGGATGTCCCAGGAGCATGATGATGGGAAGTCAGGGGAAAAAAAGAGAGAGAAAAAAAAGAAAGAGAAAATATTTAAAAGAAAGATGAAAAAAAAAAAATAATCAAGGTATTACTGGCTAAAGACACAATCACTGATTGGCAGGAAGTGTTTGAACCTGTCCTCAAGGCCACACCACAGCTGCAGGAGGGCAGGAGAGATGGGGCTCTGTTCTGTGGGCACAGCAGGAGGAGAATCCCCAGCTCCCATTCCTCCATTCTCCCAAGAGCCCACAAGGCAAAGCCATATGGAGCTGCTCTCCACCTTCAAGGTGTTTTCTGGCTCGTGCCTCCATCCTTCTGTGCACCCCAGAGCTGTGAGAGACAGAGGTAATGCCAGGTTTGCTTCCTGCTCCCTTCCAGGACCAAGGACTTGCAATCCCAGTGAGCTGAGCCTGTTGGATAGGTGGGGGGGAGGAAAACAAAAATCCCCTCTGCTGAAACCAATTCCCTCAAGTCTCTGAGGAGCTGCAGAGCACAGCAGTCCCAAAGTGTGTGTGGGATCCAAGGAGCTTTCAGCTCAGCACAGCACGAGGGAGGGCTGGCTCAGCAGTGAGAGCCCCTCCCTGGCTCCAGCAGCCAATACAGCAAACAAGTCATGTCTCTTAGAAGAGCAAAAAATCTATTTCAGAGCTCTCTTTTTTCTGTGTGGGTGCTTATCTCTGGTCACTGCTGTTCACCATGTAGAGAAGTCTCTGTGGCATGCATTTCTGAGAGGGCAAACTGTCTAAAATTAGCTGTTAGTTTAAAATAAGAGACTGTGCAGTTCTCCAGGGAGGGGCATTCATCCTCCAAAGGAAACTGTCAAGGATTGTTCAGGATTACTCTCCAGCTGTTCAGGACTGCTGCATCCTTTTAAATTATAATGTCAACATGTCGCAAATAATATGGAATGACAATGTCTAATTTCTGTCCTGTGAGGAATGAAAAGGAAGGGAAATTGCTAGCATGCTAGATACATACCAGATTTGGGAGACCAGGTAACCTTCCTAGGTGGCTGTAGGAGAATAATTAGCCAAAACATTAATGCAAATGTAATTTTCTAGCTAGCCTGTGAAATCTAGAGGTGTTTTATTAAGCATTCCAGGCTAATGCTCTCCAGAATATTTTGTGTTATCTCTAGGGCCAAGGGATGTAGCAACTCCTCCACTGATTGGATTCTTTATGTTGAGTAGCTGAGGGTTTATTTCCCAAAAGTGCTACCAGCACTGCTGGCTTTGAGGGAGTAATTTCAATGCCAAGTTGCATGAATTGCATATGTGGAGGTGTCCAAGGCCAGGTTGGATGGGACTTGGAGCAACCTGGGGTAGTGGAAGGTGTCCCTGCCCATGGCAGGGGGTTGGAATGAGATGAGCTTTAAGGTCCCTTCCAACCCAAACCATTCCATGAATGTGGAAGAGGTCATGGTTATCACTGACTTTCACACCCATGAACAGCCCACAGTGAATTCACCCCTCCCCAAAAAACATGAAATATTTAACCTGACTGCATGAGAACACAGGAAATAATGAGTTTATTGCACTTTATGGGCAGCTTGCATCATGTACATGGATATTCCATCTAAATTTTGATGTAGACCACCAAGAGGAGGGAAGCTTTTAACAGATTTTACCTGTTTTTTTAGGTAGATGTAGCTCTGAGGACTGAAGCAGACACCCACTCTGGATTATGAGGTGAATTTCTGGGACTCAGCTGAAGAACAAGCAACCCATGAAGTTGTGGTAATGTGGTTGCTTCAATCAGATGCCCACATCCAGATCTTAAATATTCTCTCAAGCTCTCAGGATGGCTGCCTATAAAACATAAACAATGCAATATGAGTAAGAAGTGTCCCAGGGTACACATTTTAATGCTTACATTCCATGCAGTGCTGTATATTTTTCACGTTTAGTTAAAGAAGTAAATGAAACAGAAAGAATTCAACATGCTTTGCATTCCCTTGCAACAGGAAGCTGTTTTGATAAAACCTACAAATGATACATATTGATTATTTTTTCTTTTTTTTTTTTCTTTTCTTTTTTTTTTTTTTTTGTAAACTTAATTTGAATTTAGAAAGTCTCTAAATGATAATTGAATCACAAGTCTGGATTAGGATTCTAGCAGCAACACTTGACTTGGTCAAAATCACTGTTATGAAGAGATGCAATTTTTACACAGTACTTCACATTGATTAAGTAATGTGCGAAAATGGAAAAAAAGCATTCGAATCTTAATCATAGTAATTTGCATGAAATAAAAGTCTCTGTCAAGGGAATGCATATTATAATAACTCCTGGGTGTTTTGGTTGCATCAGTGAGCAAAGAAGTTGCGTGCATTTTTTCCTCCTCCTGATATGCAAGAATTTCCTCTATTTTTAGTGTACCTTTGATGATGTGTGAATTTAGAAATGCAGTTTTGTAGCCAGTGAGAGGCTGTGAGACAAACAGGTATTTTAAAAGCAGCCAGGGCTCACAGCTGACTGGCAGTGTGCACACCTGGATGGAGCACAGAACCTAAACCAGGATGTTGTAAACACAGGGAACTCAGTTTGCAGCTAATTAGGGCTCGTTTGGTTTTGACCTACATCAAACAATAGAAAATCAGAAAAGCAGATGCATTTTGGAAGTTACTGAACTGAAGAACCTTATCTGGAGCCCAGTGGAGTCAGCAGAGACCTTCTCACTGACTTCAGCCAATCAAGCCTTAGAAATGTTGGCTTTGTTTATTTGCTCAACTTGTTCTGGAGTAAAAGGGGTTTTAGAGGCAGTCCCTGCTCCGTTGGGTGCACACATCAGTGCTGCTCTGTGCTGTGCTGGTGGCACTTTTATCTGTCACTGGAGCACACCTGGGAGCTCAGGCACATTACCCTGGCTGCCGTCACCATTGTGCAACCTGCTTCATTTAAAGAGTTGTTGTTTCAAAAATCAATGGGCATCAGCTGCTAATTACAGAAAATCTATGCCTTGGCCCTTCAGCAGGTTTTGCTTTTTTTTTTTTTTTTTCCCACTCACCATGCTGCCTCTGCTAAGGGTTGGCAGCTCAGACCTGTGGCCATGAGTGATGAACTCCTCCAGATCCCTTTTTTATGTCTTTGGTCCAGTGGAAGGTGTCCCTGGCCATGGCAGGGGCTTGGAACTGGATGGTCTTGTAGGTCCCTTCCAACCCCAAACATTCCATGATTCCAGAATCCCCTCTGGGATTCAGGGTAGACTTTGCCACGTGGAGTTTCTGGTGAAGGGTGTTTGCCCAATGACACCTGCATCCCCCACTCTCATCTGGAGATTAACTTGATGCTGTATCTTCTGGAAATATAAGAAAATACAAGGTTATTTAAAAAATACTTTCTGTTTGAGAGCTCTTTTGTCCCAGGAATGTGAATTTTGTGGGTGGGAGGTATTCTGTCCTGAATTAAACTCCAAGAGTTTGAACCTCTTTTTCATCCTCCAACAATCTTAAAGAAGGAGAGGGACTCCTCAGCATTTATGAACTGCCAAGTAACTGAGAGTTTTACCTTTCTTAGAGATTTGCACTTGGTCCAAATGCTCCAGGCTGGAGATTTTGCCATTTTCTCTTTCCTTTCTGCAAGCTGTGCTTGTAACAGGGGGCAGGTTCAAAGACCACTTTGGAGGAGGCCCCTTTTATTTTGAGGCATGCTGTACAAAATCTGTTGAGACCTGTAGAAGTCACAGTGATATCACTGCTTTGTATCAGGAGGGATATTTAGTTATCCCCAGCCACAATATCATTTGGGTAATTGCTTCTTGCAGGGGATCAAGGCAGGTGTGGGAGGAAAAAAAGTAATGAACAACTAAGCTTGGAAAGGAAACGTGGGTTGAAGTTTATCTCTTGTTGCTGAAGCTGCCAGTTAAGCTGGAAGCAGGAGGGGGGCTTGTTTGGGATTTATTCTGGGGGGAGAAAGGCCCTGCTGTCTTCAGAGTGAGATGAGATCAAGTTCTGCCTGCAATGCCCCTTACATGTTGTAGTTGCAGGCCAGGAGATTTTTTTACATCAAAATAAAGGAATGGATGGACCTGCACTTAGAAGAGAGTTGGCATTCCTACAACAAGCATGTAGGTTGATAAGGATTTTCTTTATTCTTTTCAAAAATAACCTTTCCTGTGAAATGCAAGCTCAAGAACATTATCAGTTACATAGAGAAATCACATGAAAGGCTGCATTACAATAATGAAGAAAAGAGATTCTGAGAGGAGAGCAGCAGCAAAGGTACTCGGAGCCTCCTTGGCTTCAGCTGCTCCTTCCCCACACAGCTGAGGCTTTAAACCTTGGGTTTTGGCAAAATCCCACTTGAGGGGGGAAATTAGTGCACAAAAACCACCCACCAGGTGTGATACTGGGATCCCATCCTGCTTTCCCCAGGGAGCACCCAGGGTGTGGGAGATGTGTTGTGGTAATGGGGGTTTCTCTGTTTATGGGGTGAGGGGGGTGATAATTTTGCTGTTTATCCTAATTGGAGACCATGCCCCATATCAGAGGGTATTAATGGGGTGATGGCCACGTCCCAGGTCCTGCAAATGCAGCCTTGGTGCTTTAAGGATGGGAAGTCCAAGCTACTGCTCTCAGAAACCATCCTAGGAATGGGGAAGAAGAAATTCACAGGAAATAATCCTATTAATTCATGCCCAAATCCTGGTCCCTGTGCACAGCCTGTGAAGAGCTGTGTGTGTGGAGGAGCAGAGGCAGGGATGGAAACATCACCTTCCTTCTCCTCTTCCTCCTGCTCCTCCTGTTTTCTGAGCTGCTGGCTCTGCTCTGCCCAAAGTAATCCCAGCAGTTCCCACCAAACACCACCCAGCTCAGAGCTTCGTGTCTGGCCCCAGGTTGTGGCAGGACATGGTCAGGAGTACACAGTCAGGGTGAGAAAATTGTGGTTTTTCTTCACAAAGCAGTGATGAAGGTATTTGGTGTGTCCTTATAAAGAGGGGCAGCTGCTTCTTGAAATCCTCCTGCATCCTGGTGTCCTCTGGCTTTGAGGCTCCTGATATATTTCAAGGGATAATCCAGGAAGTGTGGGACACAAAAATACCTGAGATGGTCTAAGGACATTGGGAGTGTCTGGAGTTGGAAGGATTCTGGCTTTGCAGAGCCCAGTTAGAATCCTGGAGGTGAGAGATCCAGGAGAAATGGGTTAAACTGGCTCAGACTCCCTCCTCAACTGCTCCCCAAAGGCTGAAGAGTGGGCAAGGCAAAAAAAAAGCTGAACTGTGCCTTTTCCCTCAAACAACTGCAGTCTTAGGATCTGAGGCCCAATTTCAAGCAATCTGGGGGAGCACAAGAGATGCTCAATTTTTCTAAATGTTTTGTAATTTTCCATTTGGGAATGTCCACGTTGAGCTCATGGAGGACAAAAAAGGAAGTTTCAGCACAAAAGGTGTGATGGGAAGGGGATTTGGGGTATCAATCTATAGGAATCCCACTTCATCAGTCCCCTGGCTGGGAGAAGAGCTTCTTTGACTGGTTTTCCTTTAATTGCAGAGGATTTCTGCAAGTCCTGGAAGCTCAGAACATGATCTCTAACAGTGTCCTGGTTGGTGTCAGGAACCATTCCCATGCAAGGAAAGGTTCAAATGCCCAGATCTGCAATGTTGAGGAAGTGCAGCAATAAACAACACTGGTAATAAATAAATTACCCAGAGAATTTAAAATCAGCTGTGAGAGCAGCTGCCCTTGGATGGACACACATTTATGGAACAGGCCCCTGGTGTAGGAAGCAACAGAGTGATTTTTGGTTTCTCAGCACATATTTTAGGGAGCTGCACTTCCCATTCATAGGAGCCATTTTTCTTTTTGAGCTCCACTTTCTGCTCTTCTTATTAACCCTGAGATTTTTCCCTTTGCTAAACCAGGAATTCAGGGCAGACCCCTGGAGAATTGCTCAAGTCTTGGATCCCCAAGCCCATTCAAGCTGTAGGATGCCACAAGGGCTGTGTGATCCCTGCAGGGTTTTTAGCAGCATCCCTTCTTCTAACCCTGCTTGAGCAGCTCTGTTTTTAGGGATGCAGGAACAGGTATTAAGATATTCTGAAGCATCATTAGCTCTATTTACTGAGCCTTTAGATGTGTGAGTGACTGCAAACATCTGGAATGAACAGGTGGAAATCCACTGTACTTGCTGTATACATTTCTATTTTAATGGTGTTTGGCTTCTCTTCTAATTGAACAACAATTCTTCCTGCAGGCCCAAATGTTACTAGAAGCATGTATGAATTTAATTTAACTGGCAACGAGTTAAAAATGATTATTTCAGAGGAATTTTTGATGTTAACTAATGAGGCATCATTTTCTGTACACATTCCTGCCATTCCAGGCTGCTTCCCTGAGGTTCTGCAGTACCACTGTCCATCTGGCAGATTGTCCTGGGCACTTTTCACCTTGTTGGTGAGCCTGGCTGTGGTGGAATGTGGTGCAGGGGAGAGGTGGAAGATCACAACTATCCACAGGGTACCTGCAGCACAGCTGGGCTGTGGCCCCAAGCACCTCTGGCTGCTGCCTGGCTTTGCTGTGCAAGGTCTGCCACATCTGGTTGGCAAAACTATGGCTGTGGGGTCTCACCTGAGTGGCTGAAACCAGCAGGACTCACCCAATCCTACTCCACAAACAGAGCTGCTTGGTCTGTGGGAACCTCTGCTTTTATAAATCTTACACCTGGTATAAACTTCTGACCTTTTGGCTTGAGCTTGATGCTTCACCCAAAGTGCAAATCCTGGTCCTGGAGTTGTTGGTTCCCTGTTCTTTCTTTGCTTGGCTCCATCTCAGTGGGGAAGAGCATCAATTCCCTGCTCTGTGCCAGAGCAGACATGTCCAAGTTCTCATCCCCACCCTGTAGCTGCCCCAGAGCACTTCTGGACCCTTCCACATCCAGGCAGGACAGTGCTGGGAAGGGAAACATTATTTTCATTTTAAATAAGAAGAGAGCAGCAGCCCTCAGTCTCCTTGGGGTGGATTATTCAGGCTGGGTCCTGCCCTTTGAGGCATCTTCTGCAAACACCTGCAGCAACTCTCCAGGAGCAGGAGTTGTCTGATTTACACCACTCACCTTTGCTGGTTTTTTGCAAATGTGCCCATCTGCAAAATGCTGTCTCAGAAAGATGGGGAGAGATTTTTTGCAAGGGTATGAAATGATAGGACAAGGGAGAATGGCTTCAAACTGAAAGAGAGTGGGTTTAGATTAAATATCAGGAAAAACTCTTCCCTGTGAGGGTGGTGAGGCCCTGAAGAAGCTGTGGCTGCCCCATCCCTGGAAGGGTTCAAGGTTGGATGGGTTTTGGAGCAACCTGGGATAGTGGAAGGTGTCCCTGCCCATGGCTGGGGGTGGGAAATAAATGATATTTAAGGTTCCTTCCTACCCAAACCATTCATTTCTATGACTGTAGAATACACTCATTTTTACCACTTGCAGTTTTTGGGAGTTTTTATCATAACTAGTAAAAAAATCAGAAAATTATCACATTTCTGGAAAAAATTTCCACAGACATGTGGTGGCCAGCCTCATGTTTTCCCCATGCAGGTGAATGCTGAGCTAAAGGAGAAAGAATTCAGACACCCCACTGGTGTTTTTAACATCCCTCCTGAGGAATTCCCATTAAATGCAGGGAGGATGCTGCCCCTCCTGCTCATGGAATGTCAAATGATATCTGGGAATCCTTTCTCCCTTTTCTGCAAAGTGTCCCTGCTAATATCAACCCCTCAAGGTTCTGCAGTGGTTGATTAATTTATCTTTGTAAATTCTGCCTTCTGATCATCAGGAGATCCAAAATATTAATTGCTGATGTGGTAATGAGAAGTGAGGATGCAATGGGAAATGCAGCTCTCTGCACCTGTTTGCTTAGCTGGATTTCCACAGTTCAACAAAACTCACCCATATGTGCTGGGGAAAGTACTAATTTTCTTGCTACAGACAACTCCTTCCAGTCATTTTTGTCATGTGGAAGAAATTATTATTTTTCATGCCTATTTCTTATCCTTATAATTGATTGTTTATTATTAAATTGCAAATTTTCCTGTTACCTTCGCTGTGATTTATTTATTTTGTGATGGTAGATCCTTAAAATGGACTTTTAAAATGGACTTTTTTTTTTAAAAAAAAGTCCACTTTCCTTATTCCACCCCTGCACACACATATCTCAGTTACTATTTTTTGTGTCAAGATAACACCAACCCTGGTTTGCAGTTTGTCTGCTCCTCATTGCACCCCAAGGACTGAATTGGAATTCCTCACGTGGTGCTGCCCAAATAACTCATTGCTCCTCAGAGGTGGGTCCTGCTCAGCTCCTCCTTGGCCTCTACAGCTTCAAGCATCTCTCATGGGGAGTGAATATTGAATTATTTATACAAAATAAATGCTGCTCCCAGGCTGAGCTGGGAGACCTCTACCTCCAAGGCAGTAGTGGGGTAATCAGGATGTTCAGGATGTTTGTGGGGACCCAGATTTGCTGTAACCACAAGGGATGTTTCTCTCCAGAACAAAGCAGAATCACAGAACCTGCAGAGCTGGAAGGGACCCACAAGCCCCAAGAGTCACACCACGAGCTCAAGAATGTCACCCAAACATTGCATACACCAAAACACTAAGAAAAAAAAAATTAAAACATAAGAGAAAGATGCTGAATAGTGCTGGAGGATGGGGCTGTGGGGCTGGTCCCTCCTTTCCCACGCTGCATTCCCAGCGGGGCCCCTGCAGCATCCACACCTGCTCTGAGCACACACCCCAGCCTGGGCGGTGCCTTTGTGCTTGCACAAAAAAAAAAAAAAAGTGAGCAATTACTGAGCCACACCTCCGCACACAGCTTCTCATGCCTCTAAGGTTTCTAAAGCCCCGAGGATCAGGTTCCCAAAATCACTGCTGCCCAGTAGGGAGGTGTTGCACAGGCTGCAATGGATTTTTCTCACCTGACAGCAGAGCTGGGCTGCTCTATGATACTTTTGGACTATCAAATTATTCAGACTTCTTTTTGCACTGTCTAACCTACTTTTAAAGGAATATTTTAAAGACTGTCATTGTTTTTAAGAGCATTAACCAAGGCAGGTTTTCTTCTGCCTTTTAATTTTAATGGCATCCTGTGCCTGCTTTTCTTTTCTTTTTTTTCTTTTCTTTTCTTTTCTTTTCTTTTCTTTTCTTTTCTTTTCTTTTCTTTTCTTTTCTTTTCTTTTCTTTTCTTTTCTTTTCTTTTCTTTTCTTTTCTTTTCTTTTCTTTTCTTTTCTTTCTTCTTTTCTTTTCTTTTTTCTTTTCTTTCTTTCTTCCTTTCTTTCTTCCTTTCTTTCTTCCTTTTCCTTTTTCTTTTCCTTTTCCTTTCATTTTCTTTCCTTTTTTCTTTCCTTTTTTCTTTTTCCTTTTTTCTTTTTCCTTTCTTTTTTCTTTTCTTTCCTTTTTTCCTTCCTTCCTTCTTTCCTTCCTTCCTTCCTTCTTTTTCTTCCTTCCTTCCTTCCTTCCTTCCTTCCTTCCTTCCTTCCTTCCTTCCTTCCTTCCTTCCTTCCTTCCTTCCTTCCTTCCTTCCTTCCTTCCTTCCTTCCTTCCTTCCTTCCTTCCTTCCTTCCTTCCTTCCTTCCTTCCTTCCTTCCTTCCTTCCTTCCTTCCTTCCTTCCTTCCTTCCTTCCTTCCTTCCTTCCTTCCTTCCTTCCTTCCTTCCTTCCTTCCTTCCCCTTTTTCCCTCTCCCTTTCCCTCTTTCATTTTTACCCGTGTTTTAATGCAAACCCTTTCCTTCAAACAGCAGCTGACATCTGATTTTCCATCCCTCTGAACCCAGCAGTGCTGCTGCTCCAAGACTCAGCTGGTTGGAAACCTATAGGCAGCAAACATTTACATTCAGCATGTCTAACATCATCTGGGACTTAAACCCAGAACGTTGGTGATGCATGGAGATAGATATTTAGTCACATCAAAGCTATTTGCTAATTGCAGACACTCCATCCTTGTTTAATGTTTCATGTGCAAGATTAGTTGGTTGATTTAATTGGTTCAGGAAAACTTGTGTTTTAAGGCAAAACATTAGTTAAGATGTAATGTATTCCCTTATGGAAAATTCCCATAGAACTGAATACATTGGTTTGTGCTTTGTAACTCTGGTTTGGATGCTGCAGTCAGTCTGCCTACAGAACTGAATAAAAACTCCACTTTTTTATTGGAACTCTACCACTAAATATCAATCCAGCTAGGTATTAGATCTTGTAAAAATGTTATAAATAAAAAAACTCCGTAGGATAGGGTTTTAATTGTTGTCTACACTGTACTTTAGTTGGGTTTGTATTATGTGAATGGATTTGTAATATATGAATGGCCTTGTAATATAAATTGATACAGGAAAATAATAAAAAGGCATGTCAGGGTGTAATTCATATAATTCATATGAAATCCATGTCCAGGACTGCACATCTACAGGAATCCATCAAATTTATGTGCAAATACATCTGTCCATACATGTCTGTGTGACACAGGATCGATGTGAACATTTACATGTGTGTCCTGTTTGTGTTCACTGACAAGTTAAAACCTGCTGGTGCAATACAGGTGGCACAGGAGGTTCATCCAGACCCTGATTTCACCAGAAAACGCCCCAAATCTTTGCCAAGCTTCCCAGCAGTGCTGTCCAACCTTCAGGGAAGAGCAAAATTTTAGATCCTGGGCCCACATGAGAGAGCAGAAATAATTTGACCCCAGCACTGGAGTCAATCGTGAACGTTGGAATCCACAGCTGAACTCCCCTAGAACAGTCAGGGATTTCCATTGTGAATTTTTTCCTGAAAAGCTTCAAGAGATTCTGAACTCATTTTTGCTGCTAAAGGAACATTTTTGAAGCCCAAACCCTCAGTATGTTTCCATGTCTGCATATGAATATTAAAATGTTGAGTACATGGACCACCAAAAGTTTGTTTAGCTTGAAGTTAGAGATTTGTTTTGCTTAGAATTGAGTCTCTTGATATTTGGCTGATCTCTTTGTACTGGCTTTTATCTTAATTGCTTTTTAAGCTATAATTATGGTGCCACATCCACATGGCTGTAACACCATTGTAGTTTAAGTTGAGTGCATTTCTATTGCAACTTCTATTTTTAAGTATTTGGGTTCTTTAATTCAGATGCTAAATTTACATACTGCAGCCATGAAACTTAGCAAACAAAGTCCAAGTCAGGAAGAAAATCCTTTTTTTTTAAATAATGATTGAGAAAATAAAATAATTTTCTGAATATTTAAAAAAAAAAAAAAAAAAAAAGAGCAAAAAAATTAGTTCTCTCCAATGCTGCAATAAAATAAAAAGGAAATATGTCCTATTTAAATATCCAGCTGAAATTTTGCATGCCATTACCCCATCAATAGAGACTTACACATTTTAATGTGTATATACCAAAGCCATATTGACACTGCAGACTATCATTGCTCCTTAAGGAAATGTCATGGGCTTTCCTTTCTTGTTTGAACGAGCTGTGAATTTATAATTCTTTCAGCCAGTTGGTTTTAATAAGGTATCGCTCCATTATTCACATTTAAACCGTTCTCTAAGTACCTATTTAAAGACTAAACCACATCAATCCATTAGGCCACTAACACAGCCCAGCTTTTAAAAGGTCCACGCAGGGCTGTTAGCACAGTGTCCTGCCAGCCCTAATCCCCCTCCCTGCAGAAACATTTCTCCTTTTCCTTCATTTGGGAGAAAGAGAATTTCCAGCCACTGTTCCATTGCATCCTTTTCTCCACACAGACTGAGGAAATAACACCAGGAGTGTGTTCAGGGTGGGTCAGAGAGGGAGGCAGTGCTTTCACCTGCCCACCTCATCCATGTCATCAACCCCACTAGTGCATATGCTGAATTTCTGCAGAATTCTGGGTGTAAAGTAAGATTTATCCTTCTACAGGCCTTGGGGACAGGTTCTTGCCCCCTTACCACGTCAGAATAATGCCATATTATGAAAAACAAAGCCATCTATATACAAGCACATTAATGTTGCGTTTCTCTGGGTGCTCCTGTCCCAATTTTATTGAAAATGGGAGATCTGTTGTGTTGAGCTCGTGTCCTGTTAGGGGACAGATCAGTTGCAAGCAAACAAAAGTTGCTCTTATTTTTATCCTTCTGGCTGCACTAATTTTAGGCCATTTTACAAGGTTCCAGACCAAGCCCTTGTTCAATTTTATTTTTAAATTTGCTTAAACCACGTGAAAAAGCAAATAACAACAAACAGCCCAGCGTGCAGAAGAGCTTGGGGAAACTCTTGTTGCGCGCAATCTGTTCGGGGCGAGACGAGAACAAACCCGGCAGCGCTCTGCTCTCCCTTCCACCAGAAAATCCCTCCCAGCAGCTGTTTGCTCCCCCCTCCCAGCCTTTATTTCCTGCTCCTTTTCTCTGTAAATAGCTGTGCCTCTCTGTGCAGGGAAAAGGTGCCTTTCCCTGCAAACCAAGCGGACCCCCCATGGCTGGGGACACTTTGCCCAACTCCTCCCGCCGCCGCCGCGGCAGATGACGAGGACCTGAAGCCTTCCCAACAATGTATTCCCCAAGATGCTGTGGCTCCATAACTCTCCCAGCCCTCTCC